>OVBI01000109.1:0-150970 GCA_900406495.1 Sisymbrium altissimum
TATAATTATAGTATATGTTGGACGGAGTAAACAAAACAACTTTATTTGCTTTTCTTATTATTTCTCTTCTTTTTTTGTCTCTTTCATCTGTTTAATATCTACTTTCTCGTGTAACAAAAAAAATCAGAACAAATTAAAAGGAAAAAATTTGATAAAAGGTAATAAACAAAGAGTTACAAATTCTATAGTTATATTCACTTTCTCAAGTTGAGAGACTGGATACCAAATATGATTGAGTTTGATTTCTTTGGTTTTTGTGATGGTACCAACTTCAACTTCAATCTCACATCTCCATTCATGTCCTACTTATAACCACAGCAACATCACTACACATTTTTCAATATTCAGAGTAATAATTCGGACGTACAGAGACATATAACTTTAATGTTTTCAGATAAAATAATGATTAACTGGTTAACAATCTCCTATGTATATGCCTACTTTTGCCAAATCTAGTATTAGATATACATTTTCAGATAACAAGATTATTAACTGGTTAGCATTTTAATATTCTAAAGAGATTATACTTGTCAAATATAGTAGACAGATTTTATGATATTAACCGGTTAACAAATTTCTGATACACCCATAGACATACAACATCAATGTTTTCAGATAATATAATGATTAACCGGTTAATAACCTTTTACTTATATGCTTAAACTTGTCAAGTATAGTATTAAACATACATTTTTCAGATAATAAAATTATTAACTGGTTAACAATTTAACATTTAAGGAGTTTATACTCCCTAATGATAATATTAAATATACATTTATGATAACTGGTTAACAAATTTTATATACACCCATAGTTATCAAATAATAAAATATTAACCAGTTAATAATTTTCTTAGACATACATGTATTAACCAGTTAATAATTTTTTTAGATATACATATATAATGTTAGCTGATAACATTGAAATTATACTAATAATGTACACAAACTAATATCTAAGTTTTTCACTATTTGTTAATAAATTCATACCAATTTCTATGAACACAGATTATGGATCTCGTGTTCGTCGTGCTCCTTCCACCCGATTTTGATCAGTGAACTTGTGCATCTTCTCTTTCTGATTCAACCTGGATTTTATCATGAATTGTTTTTAAGAAATTTGGGTGTTTTGGTCAGCGAAGAGTTTTTTACAGAGAAATTGAGATCTGAGAATAATAATTAATATTAAAAAGAACTATGATCAAGTAATACGTGGAGATAGATAACAATGAAGAAGAATTAAAACTGAAAAAATGATGATCATGTGATAGGTTGAGATATATGGCGAAGATAAAGAGTTAAAATTGAAAATAGAGAAGTTGATGAAAATAGATGGTAGAGACGATGAAGATACTATTATATTAATTCTTTCATATACATATATATATATGTATTGTTTCTATAATATAGGTATAAATACATACTTATACTATATGTATTATATATTAAATATTTTCAACTAGTTACGAAATATCTTCGTAAGGATCAAAATGTCATTTACACCACTTTAATGCTATAGGAGATATAGTTTTTATAAAATTTTAGCTACTTTCTTAATTATATAGTTATTTTACATTTTTCAGTTAATTGACTCTTTAGTTTAACTAAAAAGCCTTTTTGTTAGACTAAAAAACTTGGAAAACTGAAATGCTTTATAAATAAGCTGTTAACAAAAATCGAAATCGCCATTTCTGCAAACTATCAATAAAAACCTAGATATGTTAAAACAAACACACATATATATATATATATATATATATATATATATATATTTGATGTAACTATATATATTTATGGAGATAATAGACTTTTACCATAATTCTTTGACAAGTTAATATATGGATAATGTATTAACATGGATTTTGACTAATATTTTACCCTATACAGATATAAAAGGTAAATAGGTTTGTATCCCGTTATCTGAAATTTACATATCTTAGAGTATTTTGTGTGATTAAATAAAGGTAAGATTAATTGGCACATGTTATGCGCAATTGGTAACATAGTACGTAGGAATAGTTCCCACGGATATACCACGTGTTATTCACAGCTAATTTACTTAATATGGAAAATAATCACGTGTTGCATATCCACAAAACAAATATAGAAATATATCTTTATTCAATTGAGATATTTGTGGTCCAACGTAGGAGCTGGACCCAACTTCAAGATTTGAATACTAATAAGTTAAACCAATAAAGCGAAATTGTTCTGTTTGACCAAAGATTCCAAGAATGTTTTAAAACCACACTAATTTTTTTAATCAAAGGGTAGCCGTAGCTATTTTGGCACATTGTTTATGAACTACGAATTTAAACGGAAACTTGAAAATAAATTTATAACCCTTTTCTATGGCGATTTTCACCACAGCCCAAAAATTAAAATAACAAGTTTCTAAAAAGGATTAATTTTAAAATGCAGCATGTGATCTCCCTTATTGTAACCAATAAACCAAAACAACTCTGTTCTGACTTGTAAAGTACTATATATATTGGCTTAACCCAGACTCTTTGACTTCGAGACTTTATCGTGGAACATTTGGTGCATACACCGAGATCGATAGTATGATAGGGTGTGTGAAAATACAAAAAGGCAGAAAAGATGGGATGAAGATATAATATTTTTTTTTTACAACGCAAATATACTTCTATATTATAATACTATATATATTTTATGTACATGTCGATGAATTCTATGACAGATATCTATTCATTTTTAATTAAGGAGTAATGTTTTCTTTTGATTTTTAAGGACTAGTGTTTTTTGCATATTATTATATAAATGGAAACTTCTAATAAATTGATCTTGGCCTCTTGGGGTATATTAATAATCTACAGATACTAAAAATACCACGGTTTAGAAAAGATTAGTAAAAATTAGGATCAAATATCGTAAATAAAGAAAAAAAAATATATATCCAAAATGATTTAGTATCTTTTACTAAATTAGGAACCTTTGATAAACTTTAATTTTTTGGTATTAAAATAGTAGTAATTTTTGAAATAAACCTTGCATAATTTTCATTTTATACATGATAGAACTGAAAATTTCAGTTAGGTTTTTTCTTTTTATTAAGTAAGACAGTCCCAGAACGTGATGGTTATAATGGGTTCAAGCTAACACTAACAGCTAATAATATACCTGCCCTTTTCGATGCTTACGTGGCAACAAGCCTTGATACAAATAACGGTGTGTTACGCGCGTAGATTTCGCACTATGTGGGTCCCATCACCGTAGCCTATATATATCCCCTATCCCTTCACTTCTCTGCTTCATAACTCCCAACAAAAACAAAACAGAGCATAACTTAGACAACAACAAAAAAAAAGACAGTTTATTCGAACTATCTTTAATCCCTTTATACCTAATCCTTACAAGAACCGAGTTTACATCTATTCTCAGAGTAGCCAGTGAGATAGTTCAATTTTTAACAGTAGTTTCACAAAACCCGAATATCTTTTTCTTTCTTATATTTTTTTCCCGGCGAATTAGTGTCCTAATGGATAATAACAATGAGATTATTCTGGCGGAGATGAGGCCGAAGAAGCGTGCGGGACGGAGAGTGTTCAAAGAGACACGTCACCCAGTTTACAGAGGAATACGTCGGAGGAACGGTGACAAATGGGTCTGCGAAGTCCGGGAGCCGATGCACCAACGCCGCATTTGGCTCGGGACTTATCCTACTGCGGAGATGGCGGCCCGTGCACACGACGTGGCTGCTTTTGCCCTGCGCGGGAGATCCGCGTGTTTGAATTTCGCTGACTCAGCCTGGCGGCTTCCTGTGCCGGAATCAACCGATCCCGATGTCATAAGGCGAGTCGCGGCGGAAGCGGCGGAGATGTTCAGGCCGACGGAGTTCGAGAGTGGCATTACGGTTTTGCCCTCGTACGGCGATGAGGTGTATTTTGGCTCCGGTTCTGGTTCGGGATCGGGATCGGAGGAGAGGAATTTGTATGGATATGTGGAAGAAGAAGAAGAAGTGTCGACGACGATGATGAGACTCGCGACGGAGCCGTTAATGTCGCCGCCGCGATCGTATATGGAAGACATGACTTCTAATGTTTACATGGAAGAAGAGACGTGTTATGAAGATATGTCACTGTGGAGTTACAGTTATTAAGCGGGACGTATACGAATACATAAAAATATATATATAATTTCGTATTCGTGGGTCAGTGTATTGTAAATGTGCCTACAAATACAATAGACCAATAGAGTGTGAAATGAACTGTAAGATTTTCCTCTCGAGATATATATATAAGCCCAGTTTCCAATTTAAGCTACTACTTATAGAGATCCTTAAGCTTCAAAAGCCCAATCTACTTGTAACTAAAATCCAATCAATCTAGCATTTTTTTTTTTACCATCATAGAATTATAATATATTGACTTAGAGATAAATATATTTTTCAACGACGACTTGAGATTATATACTAATATTTTCATAGACAGTTTATATCAACAAAAAGATAATAACCTTTCCGGTGAAATTGCAATTCCAAAATGCCCTGCATGTCTACAATTAATAAATTCAATACTGAGTATTATCTTGCAGCGAAATTCAAGGTAGGTCTTTTTCATAAAATAACATATGATGTGAAGTTTGATCTAAGCAATATATAATTTTTCTTATTATATTGCATTTGGAAAATCCTAAACTCGATGTCAAAAAAAAAGAAAAAAAAAGATCCTAAACTCTAATTAGACGTCGACAAAAACAAAACAGTTAGTCCGACGTGGCATGAACTTTGGGCGCCGAACTTGAGAATGGAACACGTGGCTGAAACTGATAATAGCATTGCCAGCTCATCATTCGCTCACGAGATCTCTCAAGTCCCAATATACGGACTCTCCACTAAACGAGGTTTTCGAGCAAGTGATTATTGATTATCATAATTATGGTTTCGTGTATATGAATAAATCGAGTATAGAATAAAATGATTTAATGTGTAGTGTGATTATTTTTGCAATTAAATAAAAATCTTGATAGAGATATAAACATAAGATTTTACTTTTTTGTCTGTTATGATAAATACATACAAACTACGTTAAAATGTAAACGAAAAAGGGACAATTAACCCCTCAATATCTGTTCCCCATAGTGAATTTAATGCCATATTTAATAAAGAAATACTAGCTTTTTAAAAAATTCACAAAAGTTCGTGAGCGTTAAGTTAGAGAGCGTAGAAGAAGAAAAATACAAAAGGAGAATATTTTTTGCTCTTTCTTCAATTGATTTATACCTTTCTTCATCTACTTGTCAATATCACTGACTCGTCTTTCACTTTACAAATATTAAATTTCAGTTTTCAGTTTGTAACTCTCTTGTTTCTTGTGTGTTTTAGTTCTTTATCTCTCCCTAGATCATGAAGAACAGCGATGAACAAATGAGGTCTCTGTTTGGAATAAGTCTTTCTGATAAACCGAGATGGAAACAGTTTCTCATCTGTTCTTCTGGTTTCTTCTTCGGTTACCTTGTTAATGGTGTCTGTGAGGTTTAATTTCGATTTTTCCTTCTGTTTTTTTTTTTTTTTTTTTTTTTTTTNNTTTTTTTTTTTTTTTTTTTTTTTTCCTTTTTTCCGGTTGTTAGACAAATCTGTAGGATCAGAGACTTTTTCTATATTGACCGTATTTTATTGAATTTTGTGTGTATATATATACATATATATATATTTCCTTTGAGCTGATTTTGTCTGAAATTGCTATTTTGCATGCGGTATTTCTCTGTGTTTTTCTCCCCGAGAAAAATTCGTTATAATTTCTGAGAAATTCCAAGGTTTAGAGAAGAATTCGGTGTTCTTCTAACAATATTTCCATTAGCACAAAGACTTTTTTTACGGAAACAAAGGGCCAAAGTTTGGCAATGCAATATTTATTTTAATTCCAATATTCATACAATTAATAAAATATAGTAGTATATAGTTAATTTCTCCAGATTTTGTGTTTTCTTCCTTTTCTTCTCTTGAGATTCTGTGTTTGCTTAATTCATAGTAAACATTAACTTTGTAACCGGAATCGTAATAAGCTGTCCATTTATTAAACTTTAATCCTTATTTGAGCCGGATTATTTTATATATAATCTGTTTTCTTTTTCTCAAATTTGCAGGAATATGTCTACAACCGGCTCAAATTCAGGTAGTTTTAAAGGCCAAATATTATAAATGTAAATAACTAGAAAATTGAATAATAAAATTATATATGATATGTCGTATACGTTGCAGTTATGGATGGTATTTCACGTTTGTGCAAGGACTCGTGTACATTGTAATGATTTACTTAAATGGCTTCACGACGAAGCAAATGGTGAATCCATGGAAGACTTACGTGAAACTATCTGGTGTTCTTATGGGATCTCATGGTCTCACCAAAGGCTCATTGGCTTATCTCAATTACCCTGCTCAGATCATGTTCAAATCCACTAAGGTACATGTAATTTAAGATTTTATTTTCACCAAATAATAGCCCAATTAAAAGTGTGCCACCTCGAAGTTTGGAGTAGCCACTGGGATCAAATTTGCTCAATGTAGAGCTAGTTATTGTATTCACGGGTTTAAATTGGTTTGGTTTATCTCCACTTAGGACTAAGTTCAACTTTCTTTGTGGTCCTAGACTCCTAACATTATTAGATTGTTAGTAATGGTATGAAATCATGAAGAATTTCTTTCAATACATGTAAGGTATGATTAAAGAAAGATAGGTGGACCATTTTGTTCTTTTCTCAATTCGTCTAGCCTGTAATTTATTCATCTTTCTGTAGGTTTTGCCGGTTATGGTAATGGGAGCATTTATACCCGGCTTAAGAAGAAAATATCCGGTCCATGAGTACATATCAGCTATGTTACTTGTAATCGGTCTAATCTTATTCACATTAGCCGATGCCCATACCTCCCCAAACTTCAGCATAATTGGGATTATGATGATCTCGGGCGCTCTCATCATGGACGCCTTTCTCGGTAACTTGCAAGAAGCCATCTTCACGTTGAATCCCGACACAACACAAGTATAAAAAACATTGCAATTCTCCTTTTCCATAATATCGCTTTTTGTGAAATAACTTTTAACGGTGTTTTGTACTCTTTGATGGTAGATGGAGATGTTGTTCTGCTCGACAGTAGTTGGTTTACCGTTCTTGCTTGCACCAATGATTCTTACCGGAGAGCTTTTCAGAGCTTGGACTTCATGTGCTCAAGTAAGCTATACAATATTATAAAATTTTACATTATATTATGAAAGGTATGTGTGTCTGTACACCTCTTAATACACGAAATGTTTTCACAAGTAACTTTGATTTGTGAGCTACCTACAATACTTTAAAACTTTTTTACCACTTACCTTAAATGGCAAGAGACTATTTATGAATTGATTATATAATTAACATTGACTTATGGAATTGATAAACTAATTAGTTTTCTTAATTGACATTTTTTGGTAGCATCCGTATGTGTATGGAGTGTTGGTGTTCGAAGCCATGGCAACATTTGTCGGACAAGTCTCGGTTCTATCCCTCATTGCGCTCTTTGGCGCAGCCACGACCGCTATGGTAACACTACCTTCTTCTTCTTTTTCTATTGCGTTACCGTTTAGGATATAATCAAATCCAAACACCGGTCATAGCTCAAAGTAGCTAGCTCGTTTAAACCGGGTTTTTCTCAGCTTTGTTAGATTTTGGGTGTACTTTTTATAACATATTACATCAATTTGCATGTAAATCTATATTTTATCATTATTATTTTTTATTAATGGGAACAGATAACGACGGCGAGAAAAGCGGTTACGCTGTTACTATCTTACTTGATATTCACGAAGCCTTTAACAGAACAGCACGGCACGGGATTGTTACTAATCTCTATGGGCATTATTCTCAAGATGGTTCCGGATCCGAATCCAAACAAGAAACCAAAACTTTCGGGTTCGGTTCAAATACCCGGGAAGTTGGAACAGGTCAAGTTAGAGAAGAAAGGCGATGAAGAGAGTAGGCCTTTCGTCTAATAATTCAAAAGTGACGAGAGAAGAGTTTATAATTTTCAATTTGTTGTCCGTTTCTCATTTTATATATTATCTTTAACAAATGTTGTGTTGTTAGCAAATAGCCAAATAGTATTCCTTATTAACTTTGTAGTTTAGATCGTAACATTATTCGGCAATTCAATTTGAAACATTAACAATAAACACAAATTCAGAGAAAATGTTTGGTTTTGTCATTGATTTAATTTTATAGGGTTCTTTTATTTTGTTGGCAATGTGTTCTGCTGGAGAGCTTGGACATATACAACTTCCCTAACGTTGATAGTTAGTACGTACAAAATCGGAATTATCAAGAACTCAATTGTTCAGCGTCTGTAGTCCAACGGTTAGGATAATTGCCTTCCAAGCAATAGACCCGGGTTCGACTCCCGGCAGACGCAATTTTTTTTCCATAAGAACTATTTCGAACCAATCATAATTTAGCAGTAACTAGAAGAAAGAATTCAAAAGCACACTCTATTTCTGAGAAATCTCCGGTTGTTTTTACAGTTGAGGTCAGTTTGCATGGAAAAGTTTTACTACAAAGCAAAGACAATACAAGACCAAAATCAGATGTGTACAGAGAATAATTATACTCAAAAGAGTCTTCTTCGTCTTCTTCGATTTGTTCTAGCAGACGAGCGACAATCTGAGCGATGGAGCCGTGGGAATATGCGTGCAAGATGCCCATCGGATTATCGACTCCGTGACTGCAACATCCACCACCAACTGGTCTAGCTCACCTAGTCCTATGGTCCGGTTTCTTTTGCTGTGCAGACCTGATATTCTTGACCAGTTTCCTCTTTCTCTTCTTGTCTCTGACTTTCCTGCTGCTTCTGTCTGATTCTCACCTGCTTCCTCGCGCCTCTGTGAAGAAGAATCCAGTGAAGGCAGTAACCTCTTTGGGATTGAGTCTGCAAAAGTGAGATAAGATTATCACTGATCAGCTCTTTCACAGAAAAGATTATTGTGGTCGAGTCTAAGTTCCAGTGAAAACACCGGTAAAGAAGATGAATATAATGCAAACCAATGGAACCATTAAATCAGCAAAATAGAATTCAATTTCTACTAAAGTTTAATTCTTGTGAAATAAGATACATGCAAAAGCTTTCTTATGGAAACAAAGAAAGTTGAGATCTTGATTCGCGGGTTTGAAGTTCATGTCTTTGCCATTTTTAAAAGGTATATAGCTATATATAGCAATCCAGAAAGAATGAAAGAGGAGGTACCTCGAAGTTTCCCATCTGTTTCATGAATGCTGTTGTTCCGTGTCGTCGCTGGGCTGGGACTAAAAAAGGTGAAGCTTGGCATAGATGGGATTCCAGTTGATGGGAAACCACCCGAGGCTGATTCTGGTTGTTTCCCATCAAAAGAAAACCCACCAAAACCACACGTTGGCTGTATGTTGTCATCCGCAGGTAAGAAAGAGGAGAAGGATGATTTACAACCGTTATCTGTCGATTCCTCTAACTGCCCCATGCTAAAGCTATAGTCTTGGTCCCGAGAAACGTATTGTGTGGAGAAAGAACATCCACCGTTCTCCAATCCTTCACATCCAAACCCATCTTGATCATATTGTTCTTGACCCGGTTCAGATAACTGCTCCATCCAAGAGTGAGCTGCAGACAAATCACCATTTAAAAAAAAAAAATAACTTTCCGAGCCTTATTCTCCAACAAATTATCACTTTCAAAGAAATGATCGACAAGATGACATACCTAGAACATCATCAGCTGTTAACCTTTGGGAAGGATCAACACATAGCATCCCGCGGATCAAGTCCTTGGCGTATGAAGTAATATGGTCCCATGGCTCTGCAGAAAATCTCAAATCTGCGGCCCTGACAGCATCAAAAATCTTTGACTTAGTCTTTCCCCAAAAGGGAGGCACTCCACTGAGAAGAATGTACAAAATAACCCCTGCACTCCATACATCAGCAGCTTGGTTATATCCCCCTGATAACACTTCCGGGGCTATATAAAACGGACTCCCAACTGTCCCGTTTAACTTTTCGCCTGCTCATAAGACAAACCCATTTCTTAGAATACACCAACAATGTTCATGAAAGTTTCTGGCTTTTATTACTATTAAAAGACAGTGTTATCTTTCTTACCTGGCTTGATATAGGTTGCCAGACCAAAATCAGCCAATTTGATAGGAGAAGAAGAAGACACTGTGGCCATGAGAATGTTCTCAGGTTTCAAGTCTCTGTGGACAATACCATTATCGTGACAAAACTTGACGACTTGCATCAAATGCTTGAAGAGCACCCTCGCACGCAGCTCAGAATACCTTCCATATTTCTCGAGCTTGTGAAAAAGCTCACCGCCTGCACAAAGTTCCATCACAAGATGCACGGAATCCTCCTCCTCGTAGACCGCTTTGAGATCCACAACGTTAGGGTGGCCAGCTAATTTAGTCATGATCGCAATCTCGAGTTTGATACTTTTCATGTCGTCTTGTGTTACCAGTCTATCTTTAGAGATAGACTTGCAAGCAAGCCGCTCTCCTGTTAACTTATCAGAGCATACTCTAATCACACCAAACTGACCCCAGCCTAACTGTTCCCCAAGCACATATCGGTCTTTTAAGTTGGAAACATTCACCGGGTTTAGAATGGTTTCGGTAAGGCTTGCAACTTTATAGCAATTACAGAATTCAAATATAGGTGGGCTCGTGTTCTCCTTATCAGCTATGTCCATACCCATATCCAAGATCAAAAACCCCTCCCGCAAAAACACTTCTGCTTCAGCTGCAGTCTTACTGCTTTCTTCTCCTCAATAATTCAAGGCAGGCGAATCTTGTCTTGGTTGCAAACAAATCTCCCTATGCAAGCTGCATTCTCCTTCCACTCCTCCAATCTGTGAAGGTGGAAGACTTAAACCTCAGATTAATGGTTCAGCTTTGAGTGAAAACATTCCATTTGAATTTCCAGAAACGAACCCCAATTGTTTTTTACCCAATTTAGCTAACACAGAACTCATAAGTCAAATTCCCACCAGAGATCAAAGAACTAACTCACATCACAAACTAGATTGAGACCCACATGATGATTTCGAGCTCAAAAATCCTACAAAACCCCACGAATTGGGTCATGAAAATGCATCCCGATCTCGAATTAGTCAACTAGACAGCCTCGAATATAGCCCACAAAGAACAAACACGAAAACTTGCAGGAATCTAAATACGAACAACACCAGAAAGTTCCTTAACTTCTACTTGAATAAACCCAAATCAATCCAACCAAAAAAGATGAGCTTTTTTGCGGCTATGAGAAATTCATGAAAAAAGATTGTAAATTTCTGAAATTTTTACCCTTTTTCGCAAAGAAGAATCCTTCGAAGAGCAAACAACAGCTATAGGTTGCAGCGAAGATACGAGACTCAGTCCTCTCCTCTAGTCTCTCTCTCTCTTTCTCTCTGCTCTTCGCCTCTTTCAAAAAACAATGCCGTGTCAACTGGTTACCGGGAGAACCAGTTTCACGTTTTCTTATTTCGCAGAAAGCTTTTATTTATTACAATTTAGACCACTCGTTTTTGTTTAATTCTAAATATCACCTCATGCTTTTTGATTCTATGGTTAAACCATTCGGGACGCGAGAAGCCATTTATTCCCCCCCCTCTACAAGTCTGAATCAAATATTCTCAAAATAAGGAAATAGATAATAAATTTTATGTTAAATATATGAATAAGAACAAAAATCATAAAACCATCTAAAAAACGTTATTTAATGTTAAACCTTGGTTTGTATCAAGTTTTGATTTGTTTTTTTTATGCTATAGTAAATGAAGATGTTTAAGGATTTGACAACGAAGGAACTTATTTTTTAAGGATAAAAATGTAAATAATATTTTGGAAACAGCAAGTAAAACTATACTAGTATATAGTCTGCTCTTTAATTATTCGACCTTTTAGATTTGTCTAGAGGAAAAGAGGAAACCTATCCAACGGCGAAAAAGATGGGGCCTACACCAACAAGCTTTTTTATAGTTCGTGACGATAATTAGCCAACACCCATTAAAATATACCACGTGTAAATTTACCGCCCGTACGAATCAAACGGGACCTAGCTGTCTTCGACATTTTTTTTCCCTCTTTGCTACGCTGTCCGAGACTCCGAGTTACTGATTGAATTCACCAATAGCATTATTTTTGGTAACTTAGTAATCATTAGAGTTAGTTGATTTTGTCTATGCTTTTAAGAACCAAAGGGAACTCCATCTGTATTTCATGTTTCATTAGCTGTACAAGCCTAGTGTACTCCACTATTTATTTTTCCTGTTTCTTTCCCAATTATTGACTTTTATTTATTTTCTAGTATGGAATTCTTGTCCTCCACTTTTTAAATTCTGATTATAGCTGGGAAACCATTTTTCAATTCACTAGTCCTTTCCAAATCCGTCGTTGATTTCAATATTGCAAAAGATTATTGAAATAAATACTAATTAGTACATTGAACTCTTATTTCACCTGTCACTATATAGTTCTATCTTCTATGAGATCATTTAGCAAAAAAGAGTAAAACCTAAAAATTTATAATGTTTTTCACATTTTCATGATCAATATTGTTTTGATCTCATGCTACTAGAACCCTATATATGATCAATATAGTTTGAGCCCATGCTACTAGAACCCTATATACATGATCGATATATAGTTTGATCTCAAGTTACCAGACTAGGATATAAGGGTAATAAATGAATCATGACAAATTCAGAGGACGATATATACATTATTACATATACGTACTCGGTAACACAATGCTGACAACAACAACAAAATAAAGGATACAGAATTTGTATGATGGGATTTTAGCCCGTTCTCATTGGTAACTGAATCAAGATGGTGCAAATAGTTTGGCCCATTTGTCATAAGTTTGACATAATTTTATTCAATAAAAAGGATACCGAATACGAACGATGGGCTTTTCTTCGGTAATTTAATCGAGACGGTGCAATTTAGTTTGGCCCATTTCTACAAATTTTAACAATTTCATCTCGAAAAGAAAAAAACTGTGTAATCCCGAACATACAAAAAAGAGTAGGGTTCCATTACTAAACAATCTGTACAGTGGTTAGTGACACGACTTTATCATGTGCCACATGACGTATTAATTGAATATAAATCTCTACATTGATTGGTATTGTATCCATTTTAACGAGTTATGAAAGAGAGGATAAACAAAATCAGCTGGTTATCAAAATATGTACAATCAGTCATAGACTCAGAAATTATGACTTGAATTTTTTGTTCGCAAAACAATGGCATCATACATTTTCATTCAAAGTAAGTTCATAGCACAAACTACTAACCAACCATTACACTCGACCGCATGTCCTTTCATTTATGTCACTTTTTTTGTCAATCCACTCTTTTTTTTTTCTTTCTGGTTTTCAATAACATGCATTATGCAAATTAGAATTCGGATAGTCACGCAACAACATACCAAAAGTGGATTTCAGCACAACAAAAAAACTTAAAATTGCGACGACCTTTATAATTGTTATCCATTTTAGCAGCCATCAAAATGAAATACCTTATATGTAGTGTGGTAATGCCGTAATGGGTTGTAGAAGCCGAGTAGAGGTAAAAAAATTTGCTCATATATATATTTTTTATTTTGGCTTGTGGCTTTCATATTGTGAGGGATGGCCATAAACGATACCAATAGACAATAGTATTTGCTAGGATACATATACATTACTCTGGTCCGGCCACTCAACCCCCCGCCCCGCCCCGTCGACTAATTAATGGCATCATATATTTCATTTTAAAGTAACTACTAACTAACCATTAATGAATAGCAACCAAAATATTCGGCCATTTGTTGTCTTCGTTCCTTTCTTTTTCAGACTGTATTATGTTCTTGTCTAGCCATTTTTTATTAGAAATAAGAATAGCATAATAAATGTTGATAGGTAAGTTTAATTAACTACGAAAAAGAACACTAACATGTATAAATAATGGATGAAACGTTCTCCAGGGGAAAGTTTTACTCTGATGGATTTATACAAATATTCTAAATTCGTTATTGAAACTTTTAAACTCATCAATAAACTAATGATCGCGCAGAGCAAATTCAAAACCCTCAAATATGCCATATCAGATTGTGCGTACGCTTCTAACCATTTCGTGAATAATTTTTTCTTTTAGTTATAGTTAGGTACGTAGGTTGCGCTTGTGCTGTAACAATCGAGGAAATAACAAATAAAGATGATGAGTTAAGTGAGTTTATCACGTTTAACTATTGCAAGTACAAACATATTTAAAATACCCATCACTAAGCTATAAAAAAACACCAGATAATTAATCAGCTGCATATTTTATTAATTGTAAAACTTATTCGAAGCGATGATCAATAGTGCTATTTTCCCGTTTCATTTAATCAAAATTATACTCTTTATTACCTAATATCATGGGCTTATTATGATCACACGAAAAAGAAATTGCGTTGGTGCATTTTAACTGTACCCAACTGTCTATTAATGGTTGTTTCATTAAAACATCTCAGTCATATAATTATTACAAATGTATTTTTCCATATTTCTTTATTCATGTCCAAGAGAGGCAGGTTTAGTGTCGCAATTTCTTTAGTGCATCCCCTATATGTTTTATCGGTCCATTTAGTTTCTTCTCTCACGATACTCCAGCTAATTTGCATTTTCTTTTAATTATTACTATTTAATCATATTCCTATTTTTTTATCTGCTTCGTAGTTTGACACGTGTCCCTGAAAGTAGACATAGAATCTTGGTGTTGCATTTCCTCAGAATTAGATGGACTCTTTTATTGCCTCTAGCTATAAATATAACGAAAGGGTCGAGACATTTATTTCAACCATAGGTTATCACAAATCAAACTTTATAAAATACGTATAGATATATACAAAGTGACAAGAGTTCTACTCTAAATATTTGTTCTAACTTCTTGATGGATAGATTTTGGTCATGGAGATTTTTAATTGCTCTTTCTCTTTTCATCCATTCTCCAATTTGTTCTACTGACAAAGGTAATTAATTCACATACATATATACATTCTATTATTCTAGATTCTTATACAGTTATATATGTACGACCGTGTGAAGTTACAGTTTTACCTTTTCATCGCAGCTCCAAACTACTCCTTCATGCGCGACGCGACAGGGTCTCCAACGACGTCGTACTACGACTACATCATCATCGGTGGTGGGACCGCTGGATGCCCTCTAGCCGCAACGTTGTCTCAAAACGCTAGCGTTTTGCTACTGGAACGCGGTGACGCACCATACAACAACCCAAACATCACGAGGCTCTCGGCTTTCGGAGCCGCTCTCTCTGATTTGTCCGAGGCCTCACCGTCTCAGCGTTTCATATCGGAGGACGGCGTTATTAACGCACGTGCTCGAGTTCTTGGCGGCGGAAGCGCTCTCAACGCCGGCTTCTACACACGTGCCGGAACCAAATACGTTAGGTTAGTGCATATATAATATACTCTATCGCATGCATGTGTGTTTATGTACATATACATTTTAAGTAGGACTAATTTTCAGTATTTATGTGTGTTGTCGACCTTTTCAAGGCAGCATATTAACTCTATCATGCACGGTATTTATGTATATATGCATATTGGATATAGGCATGAATATATGTGTGTATATATATGGTTGTATATATAATCTTTATACTTGGTGACAATCTGCTGGATGTGGCCGTATTTAAGCACGATTAATACGGTACCGTAAATGAAATTTCAAAATTGAATTTGTTTTGTTTGATGCAGAGTAATAGTGTATATTTCTTGTGTGATATTCATTAGAAGAAAATTACCGTCTAGCTGAAAATATCATCATGGGAATATATATCGGTCTAGTAAAGACTATATATATATGTGGGACACTGATAATATATAAACATATATGTATATACTCTTAGTAAAAGAGAAAATTTTAAATGTATAAACATCATTAAAATCTGCTAGGGCGGTTCATAGTACAAAAGTTCAAGCTATTTATTGTTGTTGTTGCGTTTGGTGCGTCGACGTAATAATAATTAAATAGCACGAACTGAAATGTTGTTAGAAACATGGGTTGGGACGGAGGGCTAGCGAATGAGTCGTACCGTTGGGTAGAAGCCAAAGTGGCGTTTCAGCCGCCGATGGGGCGGTGGCAAACCGCCGTGAGAGATGGCTTATTGGAGGTTGGAATCGTCCCTAATAATGGCTTCACTTATGATCACATCAATGGCACCAAATTTGGCGGCACTATTTTTGATCATAATGGCAATAGACACACCGCCGCCGATTTGCTAGAGTACGCCGACCCCAAGGGTATTACCGTCCTTTTGCATGCTACTGTCCACCGGATCTTGTTTCGGACTCGAGGTACGTACGTAATTAATGCAGTAATACATATATACTATTACTATATAATCATAGAACAAGATAAATGCTTGCAAATGTAGTTGGATTTTTACCCAAAAAAAAAAAAAATGTAGTTGGATTTATTACATTTTTATGGTGCTTAAATAATTACATGTAACTGTATACTAAATTGTATGATTAGCTAACAATCAAATCTTCAATTACTAAACACGTTTTAGGTACCACCAAGCCTATAGCCAACGGAGTTGTGTACCGAGATCGGAGCGGTCAAGCTCACCGAGCTTACCTAAAGGAAGGGTTATTTAATGAGATCATCGTATCAGCCGGAACCCTAGGGAGCCCACAACTCCTTATGCTTAGTGGCGTTGGCCCATCAGCTCAATTACAGGCCCAAAACATCACGGTGGTGATGGACCAGCCTCATGTAGGTCAAGGGATGTCCGACAACCCTATGAACGCGGTGTTCATCCCTTCTCCGGTCCCTGTCGAGGTCTCACTCATCGAGGTAGTTGGAATTACCGGCGAAGGAACATACGTTGAGGCTGCTGGTGGTGAGAATTTTGGTGGTGGAGGTAGTAGTGGTTCTTCCGCTAGAGACTACTATGCAATGTTTTCTCCAAAGGCAACGTTATTAGAGTCAAATTCAATGAAGTTATCATCAGCTCAACCTTTTCAAGGAGGCTTCATTTTGGAGAAAGTAATGGGACCACTATCCACGGGTCATTTGGAGCTCCGGACCCGAAACCCGAATGATAACCCGGTTGTGACGTTCAACTATTTCCAAGACCCGGACGACCTAAAACGATGCGTTCGAGGGATCCAAACCATAGAGAGAGTTGTGCAGTCGAAGGCGTTTGCACGGTTTAAATATGCGGATATGTCTTTTGAGTATTTGCTTAACCTTACGGCGAGCACTCCAGTCAATCTAAGGCCGCCACGCAGCGGTCCTGGAGCTTCGTTGCCTCCATCCGCTGAGGAATTTTGCCAGCATACGGTTACAACAATTTGGCATTACCATGGAGGATGTGTTGTGGGTAGAGTGGTCGATGGGGATTATAAGGTTATTGGTATCGACAGGCTTAGAGTCATTGATATGTCGACCGTTGGTTATTGTCCCGGTACGAATCCTCAAGCCACGGTTATGATGCTTGGCAGGTGAAACAAATAATTTTTAATCATATATTATACTATATTGATTATGTTTACATTTTTCACCAACGGCTAATAATTTTTGTTTGTGACTTGAATATATGCATGCAGGTATATGGGTGTGAAGATCATGAGAGAGAGACTCACCAATAAGTAGGGTTTTGAATAGGATCAGAGTTTTGTGAAAACGTTGTTACATGAAATGAATCAAGACCTTATTGATCAATGTTTTTAGTAGCTGCTTACATATTTGTCGAGGTACTTATTATTATTCGATCAACTTGCCATGCATATAATATGTTTTCAAATAACCACGTTTGGTTCATTTCCTATTTAAAGAAAATATCACTATATATTTCTAAAGTACGGTTTAACACGAGATAATTTCTCTGCATTACCATTAGTTCAGCCTATAGAAACATAAATCTTGAGAATCTTGATCCGAACTTTTTACCATGATATTGTATACAAACAAACAAATACGGAATAATTATGACCAAGATGTTGAGAAAAAGGATCACCATGATCATTTATTTATTGATATGGTGGAACCATGGAGGATAATATTCCACGAGCACCATTAGCTGTTCTCTGATTATGCTCTTGTTTATTTAAAATTTTTAAAACAAAACCTAACAGCTACTTTCTATAAGAAAATTGAATAGTAGAACAAGAATCGAATAACTATATTGAATTGGAAAAGAGGAATTCACGTATATCAAGTTAATTAATTTACATTATTATAAATTATGAACAACCGAAAATACCGAAATTTATTTGCAATCAGAAGGTTTTTGTATAACAGTACGATACAAAATTGCAAAAATAAAAAGAATTACAAAACAGAGCACATTGACACAGATGGATTACAAGCCAAAACAAAAATGAACAACAAGAACACACAATAAATAAACACAAAAACTTGTAAGCTCATAACCCTTAAACTTCTTTAGACCCATATATCTCCATCTTTTTTTCAAAAGCTTCTCTGTTCGAGTTTTGATTCAAGACCCTAGTCCGCTATCAACCTTTGATCTCTGTCTTCTTATTTGGTCCAAACACATACTTGACAAGAGATTCCTTAATAGACAACATCTCGGGAAACTCTGTTTTCAACTTGGTGGCATCAAGCTCATTGTTACTCCTGGGAGCAACAATCACTTTCGCCTGCTCTTCCAAAGTAAAGTTCTTCCAAGTGAAACTCGGATCAATAAACTCCCTGTACATCTCTAGAATCTCATTGTGGCTGACAACCCCCGGATTGGTGAAGTTCCATATCCCAGTCAAGTTCCGCTTCGCCATCTCGACCGAGATAGGGAGGAGCTCGTCGAGGATAGTCATCGAGTTTGGTATGTCGACTACTTTCTCATACCTAGCTATTTTGGTGATGAAGTTCCTCGGGTTTGACAGATCCGATGAGATTGGCATCCTTACACGCAGTGTACATACGTTTTCATAGTTCTTAAGCAGCTCCTCTACCTATTATATCATAAACCATCATTAAACCCAAAGGTTCCAACTAAACACTACCAAATCATAAAAATCCAAACTTTATAAAGCGAAAGTCAAAGACATGACATAAAGTGAAGAACTTTCTATGTCTCACCATAGCCTTTGTCTTGGAGTAGAAGGAGCCGGTGAAATTAGGAGTGTCTTCTTCCTTAAACCCGACACCCGACCCGAGAGGATGACCCGAGTCGTACTCGAATATGCAACCCGTGGCGTAGTTGATCAGCACGAGTCCTCTCTCCCTGCAAACGTCGGCGAGAGTCAAAGTCCCGGCGACGTTCGTACGGATGGTCTCCACCTTGTGTGATTCGCACCAGTCTACGTTCGGTCGTCCGGTGACTCCGGCGGCGTTAAAGACATGGCTCGGTTTGACGGAGTCTAGATCGGAGATGAGTGATTGGCGATCCTCGAGCCGGCCTGAACCGTAAGTGTATGTGATTCCTTGAGCTTCGCAGAGCTTGCCGAGTATACCTCCGATCCATCCTGTTCGACCGTAGATTAAGAAGTTTAGAGACGCCGATGAGACGTTTGCTTCCACACCCATTTTATTAGTTGTGATCGGAGATTTCAATCACCGGAGAAGATGAAGAAGAAGAAGAAGAGGAAACTGTGGATCTGACTTCTTCTCTGTGTGTCGTTTATTTATCCTATTTGTTCTGCCACAGGACTTCAATTTTGCCGCCCCATATTCTTTATATTCACATATTAGCCCCATAGGTTTTATTTGTTGTGTGACACGCCCTCAATTATGGTAATCACAAGCTTCGTGTTTTCCTATCACGTTAAGTGAGTCTGCTTCAGATGCATCTTATACCAGAAAAGTATTTTCTAGAGAGCATTAGCCTGGATTTGGTGGAAAACGTAGCTGAGGTAAAAAAAAGATTCGATGGATTTTGGTGTGTTTTGTATTATCTGCTGAAACTAAGGGACTATAATGGTAAGGTTTTAAAGTTGGGCTAGAGGATCTGTCAAGGTAGTGGCGGGATGAATTAATTAAAACGAGGAGATTTCGCTTAATTACGATTATAATACAAAAAGTAATTACGAATACTTTACTTTTGTTGAAAACAACAACGTTTTTTACGTGTTATACAATATTTTTTTAGAAATATTGACACCCATTGGTCTTAATTTGTAACCTCGCCCTCACGGGCCCTCAGCCCCTCCTCACCACGACAAATTATACTACTAGAAAACAATTTCATGTCGAATCATGTATTCACGTCATAATTTTACCTTGTCGAATCGATTAGTCTACGAATAAGTGAACTTAATTCTATTCTATGATAATACACCTCCTCCATGACTCTTGTTATGACGTGAGTAATTTATAAAGTGAAGTCAAAGATGTAATATAATGGACGATTATAGAAAGCCAAACCAACACTACAAATGTTATTTAGGCTAGGACACATATACGACACACCAATATTAGAGGGGCCACTAGTGTTCGTGAATCTAACTATTATCATAAAGAATAAAGACGTGTGTAATTTTAGAGGTTAATGAAGTAAATATGTAAATCAAACTAGCATTTGAGCTTAGATTTGAAGGAGGAGAGGGATTGAGAGGGAGTGAGAGTTTAGTTTGTTCCACTTCCTCTTGCGTTGATTGATGAACCAATTGTAGATTTGCTTAGGCTGAAGGCTTGTCTCATCCACCAGTTTTGCTCTGTCTTCTTCTCGCATTTTACATTCTTAGAACTCTTTTTTTTTTTTAATCTCTTTTTTTCTTTTTTTGAAAGAATGTTAAATTTATTCAACCAAAAAAACTGTTCTACAACTATTTAAAATGTAACTTTTTTTTTTTAATCTCAATTTACAAAAGTGGATAATATACTCTTTTAAAGTGTTATGAATAGCATCCAAGTCTGATATCTCCGTATAGGTACTGCAGCTATATGGTTCAGCGATCAATGCTCTCTTTAGCTAGGTATGTAAATCAGAAAATCATTGTGACAAATTACTATAACCATTTTTTAAACATAGAATCAACACTTTTTCTGTAAACTTTCTAAATGCCAATTGTTAACTGATGTATATTTTTAATGAGACTTTATTTACACACTAATTATTTTAAAATCTATCAAGTCTTGCTGAAATTTTTTTTTAAAAAATAAAAAAAGGAAAAATGCGCTTTATTGATAGAAAAATTTCACACACACACAAAAAGGACAAAATTCTACATTTGATAACGAAATGAAAGTCTCTTGATCAAGAAGTAGTTTTGACTTCATCATCATGACTTTGATTATGAAGGGTTATATCACAATTACATACATACATTATACATACATGTAGATGTATAACATAAAGCCGGGCCATCCACAACAAAAGGCCACCGAAACTTCTAAAAAATCCAAGAACAAAAAAAGAAAAAAAAAGAGAGAAATCATAAAAGAAGAAATGCCGTTTGGCTTTCAAGAGAAAAAACCGTAACTTCAGCGGAAATTGGCGCTACTCTTGTATGTAATACCGGCGTTCCAGTTAGCCGGAGCAACGTTCCAAGCATAGACGGTTTCACCGGTGGTGTAAGAAGTGACCCGGAAAGAGAGAGATTGACCGTAGAGAGAAGAAAAAGCTTGGTAAGAGGCTCCCCAGTTATGGCTCATGCTAATCCAATTCGTCCGGCTACCTTTCACGGCCATGCTCTTGATGTCTCCAGCGCCCCCGACATTCATGACGAAGATGAGAAGCCAATAAGCATTGCCTTGGAATTGAAACCTCATACCTCCAGTCCTTTTGCATGGGACTCTACATATATCAAATAATTTGCATAACATAAATTATTAGTTACATAAAATTTGGAGTATTAATATCTAAGTGTCATCGTATATATAGTAAGATGACTATAAACGTTAAGCGACTATGGGATAAATCGGTAGGACGGCATCACCTAATATATACATATATATATATATATATATATATATATATATATATTTCAATTGCATCGGTAAAAATATGGTATAAGAAAAGTCAGCCAAAACTGAAGTTATACAAATATTCGAAAATGAGATATACCTGCGGTATGCAACAGGGATGATACCGGCCTTCCAGTTAGCGAGTTTCATGAAAGCCGGTTTAGCCATATCGAAATGGGTTCTAGGAGGATTGCACCAACCACCATTGTTGGAGTCTTGGTACCAATTAGGAGGGCAGAGGTTGGTGGCTGTGACCACCGTCGATGGGTTTCCATAGTAACAATGTTTCGACTTGACACACATTATTTGGAAACACTGACCGCATCCGTAACCGTCTTTGAACAACGTCGTGCTTAGCGCCGCCGTGGCCAAGCCGTAGCCGCTGTTATACAGGTTTCCGTATCCACATGCACCACCTGTATATATATGTAGGCTTATTATGTCATTGATTGTATGTATGAGTAAATATATATGTAATGTTGTTATTATCGGGCAATGATGGACTTATAGGAATGAACTTTGGAAATTTGTTATCTGTTGAGAATCTTTCTATAATGAAAAAAGGGGAAAGATATGAGTCCAATTAACATATTAGCATTTTTTGCACTTGTTTTCATCTTGGTGATTATATTGTATATATGTGTACATGATAGTGAAATATTTTCTTATGTACCCATGGTTTCACTGCCGGTCTCATCGCCATAGAAAGTTGCATGAGCGTATCTCCATGGGCTCGGCTTGTAATATCCGGCGACGAACTCCCCGGAGATGGCGAATACGACGAAGACTATTGCGAAGAATTTTTTGAAGCTCCAAGAACTTGAGATCGGACCCATCTTTACTTTCCTTTTCCTTTTTTCGATGGGATTTCGGATAGGGTTTTTTGTTTTGTTTGTTTGTTGATGAAGTAATCGAATTATAGACAATCTTATATAGAGGGGCTTGTTGACGATAGTGGTGGTGGCTACGTGAGGGTCATGATCCCTTTTCCCGTTTTTTATTTGAGACTTTTGTCCGTACTGATTGGGATTTGTTTCATTTCACTGAATTTTTGCAATATAAACATTAAATAAATATTAGAGAAAACAAGTCAAAATTCTCGTTTAACTGACGTTTTAGAATATAGTACAAGTCGACGTGCGAGCAGGTTCAATAAGTGGTTCTTGTACCGACTTTATCCTATCTCTATACGTGCGTCTATGTATATACTAATAGTGTATACTATATTTAAAAAAAAAGTTAGAAGTATTTAACTTGTTTTCAATGATTATTTTTTCTTTTGTCAATGATAAGTTTATGTAAGCCGCATACATTAGTTTTATATTGTCGTTTCAATGTTGTCAAATACATAAATATTTCTTCTTCTTTTCTGTCACTAAAAAGACTTCATTGGATCAAAAATCAAAACAGAGTTAACAGATTTATCTCCACGGCTTGAGTTTATGAACTTGGATACTTTCATTTTTGGAAACGTACCCGTAAAGAAAGAGGCGAGAGACGAAAATACCAGTTTTTCTAGTATTTATTTACTCGAAAATCAACTTATATTCATAATTCAGATGGATACAATCTGATAACAAAATCGGCAAAACAAAGGACCAGCGCGCATAAGAAGATCCTAATCGAGCTAATCAAATAAATGAAAACTGTTGTTGGTATAGGCGCGCGTATAGCGGTTGAATATATATATACTCTTTTTAACCTACGGGTGAATATGTTAAAGGGCTTTTTTGAGTATTAGATCAATGTTAAGTTTTACTGGAAATATAGATTATTACAGTTGACTGATTCACTTACGGCCACATTCACATACATGAATACGAATAATTACAGTCTTGCAAAATTTCCGACCTTAAATCTACATTCCGACACAAAGTTTGGTTTTGAGTCGGATGTACCGACCAAAGACTTTAAAAAGTTATGATAATCTAAACAATCCATTATAGTGTTCCGATTAATGTCCTACGAATCGTTGCTAAATTAATCATCTATTCATCGTGGCAGAATTATTTAAATAATGTGGTAGGTACTTAATTCTTCTTCTTCGGGATATTGCATTTAGCATATAAGATGCTTTCTATAACCAAAAAAAAAAAGGTATAATATATAGATAAATTAGTCAAATTGGTGGAGATGGAGTTTGAAGGAGAAATTTTAATATTAACCGGATGATAAATGGTAATGTATATGATTAGCTGTGTCTCCAACACTAAATGGAAGCTGTAAATAGCTGGAAAACTATGTCTCACGAGTAAAGTTCACCTTCCGTACGTCGACATCGAGAAGCCAATGGTTTGTATATAGTTCTTTAGCATATGGTTGCTGACATCGAGTTACGTACCACCAATTACCATTTTTTTTCCAACCCACCAATTACCATTAATATAAAACAAATTCAAAATTTTCAATACGTAACTGAAATCAGCTTTATTATTAGACTTGGCTCAAACCGGACGCTGATTCAATCAAGTTGAACGGGGGAGAGCAAAGGCTGGTCCGAGAAGAATGCTTTCAAGTTTGCTACAGAAACCTGTGAGACATTTTTCAAAGACTCTCCCGTCATTATAGCAGCATGTGGAGACAAGACACATTTTCGAGACCAAACAGTTCTTCAGGCACTTCTGGTTCGTTATCAAACACATCCAAACCCACTCCCCAGATCACTCCTTCAACCAAACAGTTCACCATCTCCCTCTCGTCAATAAGCCCGCCTCGCCCGATGTTTATGATAATCCCATTCTTTCCAAGCATTTCCATCACATCTCTGTTCACAATGTGGCGTGTTTCATAAGTCAGAGAGCAGCATAGGATGAGGACATCTTTTTCGGCAGCTAAAGAGAGAATGTCGGGGTAGTAAAAGTATGGTACGTCATCTGGTTTTGGATTTCTCGTGTTGTAAGAGATGATGCAGCCAAAGGGTTCGAGAGAAGGGAGGTTTGATAGGAATTCAGCGGTCATGGGAAGCCGACCGACGCTGACGACGGCTCTGACGGAGGCGGCGTGACTGGAGAGGAAGTCGGGGAGTGGGTCCCGTGAGGTGTGAGTGTATATAACAGTGAAACTATGACTCAGAGGCTCATCTATAAAATCCATGGCCGGAGGACGGTGAACGAGGACGACCGGAGAAACTAAAGTTTCCTTCATTTCAGAAACTTAACTATTTTCTCTTCTAATTTCTCGTCGATTATATATTGCTCGATTATTGTTTAATTACATTATAATTGTTTATTAAGTCGATTGTGACACGTAATACTTCGTTTAATTAGATTACAGAGTTATGGTATAGGAATAGTATAGGAACGTGTGAGTGAGGACTTGGGGGAGGTTCTATATATAAATTTGATATGAACGGCGTCATTTTATAAAGCATAATTGTTGAATTGGTTATGAAAAATAATTTCTTATAGACTTATAGTATAGTCGTTTTGATAGATTATATATAGACTCATAGTGTAGATACGTGGGACTTGGGAATTTCTGTTTGGTCTTTTCTTATTTTTACATTAACCGGGTCATACACTCACTTCATACGCTTGTGTGCTATTTCTATAATTAAACGGCCGACGTTAGTATTTTTGTATTTGTTATTTTTATTTTTTCATTGTTTTGGTTAAATATATTTACATAAAGGGGAAAAATTTCTATAATTAAACGGCCGACGTTAGTATTTTTGTATTTGTTTTTTTTTTCATTTTTTGGTCAAATATATTTACATAAAGGGGAAAAAGACTGTCAAAGCTTTTTTGGTCTAATGTTTGGACAAACAATTAAAAGGTGTTAAAGAGGATCAAAACATATTGACAACATTAAGTCATAATACCATCTAAAGGCCTTGAGTCCATATATTCATCACTTGGATTTGGGATGTGAGTTCATGAGCCATGACATGATATTGGATAACTATATTGACCCAAATTTTATAGTATCCATTCTAAAGTGAAATTTGGGGAAAGATGGACTAAACAGATCATTATTTAAAAACTAACATGTTTGTTTTATAAAACTTAATTAACATGGTTTCACAGACTAAACATACATTGGCGCTGGCTCAACTCGAACGAAATTTGATCTGATAGTGAGACTCTGCCGGGGTGAATTGCTAGAACAAATTTTGACACATCAAGGTTTCAATCACAATAGCAATTCAATGAGTTTTATTGTTTAAAATAGGGAGTAATGAAATAAAAAATACAATACTTGTTTCTAGAGCAAAAATGCTCTAGGTCCTATATATGGTTATTCTAAGCTACGCACATGTTATTAGATCATTTTTATTCCTTCTTAGATTCAATTTGAAAACATCCTTGTATAACATGGTTAGTGGCAACGAGTTTACTAACCATTAATAATACAACAAAACAAATTATTCTAAACGTAACTGAGATGAACTGTTTTATAAGCCAGTTGACTCAAACCGGACGATATTCACTCAATCGAGTTGAACGGGGAAGATCAAAGGCTGGTCCGAGAAGAAAGCTTTCAGGTTAGAAAGAGCAACTTCCGTGACATTGTTCAAAGACTCTTCCGTCATTCCAGCAGAATGTGGACACAAGACAACATTGTCAAGACTAAACAGTTCTTCAGGCACTTCCGGTTCGTTATCAAACACATCTAAACCCACTCCCCAGATCACGCCTTCGATCAGACACTTCACCATCTCCTTCTCATCGATAAGCCCACCTCGCCCGATGTTTATTATAACCCCATTCTTCCCAAGAGTCTCCATCACCTCTCTATTCACGATGTGGTGTGTTTCATCAGTAAGAGAGCAGCAGAGGATGAGGACATCGTTGTCGGCTGCTAAAGAGAGAATATCGGAGTGGTAAAAGTATGGTGTGTCTGGCTTCCGGCTTCTCGAGTTGTAAGAGATGATGCACCCAAACGGTTCCAATCTTTTGGCTACTAGAGAACCTATGCTCCCTAACCCAACTATCCCCACTTTCTTTTTTTGTAACTGCAGTTGAAGATCATAACCACAAACATGTTGTCAGATTAGAAATTGGACTAATGCTGAAAAAAAATGTGTTACTTAATTTAAGATGTAAATTTCCAACAAAAATGCCTCTTAAAACTAAAAGAAATTATCATCACAACTATTATTTGATCATAGCCTAAAGAAGTTATAATATATCTGATTTTAACTCGAAAACAAACCTTAAACCCAAATGGATAGTCCCAGAGTCTCGTCCATTGACCAGACCGAATGTATCGATCGAGGGCAGGAATGCGGCGGAGGACGTCTATTAGTAAACCAACTGCAAGATCTGCCACGTCCTCCCCATAAGCGTCGCCGGCGTTCGTGACAGCGACTCCGCGACGCTTGCATTCATCAAGGTCGACGTGATCGAAGCCGACACTAACACAAACCACTATCTCGAGAGAAGGAAGGTTAGATATAAATTTGGCGGTCAACGGAAGTCTACCGACGCTGACGACGGCTCTGACGGAGGCTGCATGGCTGGTGAGGAAGTCCGGGATTGGTTGTGACGAGGCGTGCGTGTAGAGAACGGTGTAGCTGTGATTCAAAGGCTCATCTATAAAATCCATTGCCGGAGGACGGTGAACCAGGACGAGCGGAGAAAGTAAAGACTCCTCTTCCATTTAGAAACCTAACTCTTTTTTCTTCTCTTGTAACTCCTCGTCACTTATATAAAGCTCAATTGTTGAACTGGTTATGAAAAATAATTTCTGACGTGTCATTTTAATAGATTTAGACTCATAGTATAGATACATGCGAGGACTTGAGAAAGTTCCGTAACTAGTTCTTTTTTTAATTTATTAACCGTGTCATATACTCTCACCATATAGTATATACGTGCGTGTACGCTAAGTAGTAGGTCGAGCTATATCTGTACAGTATATATATACATCAAACAAAAATTTTCCTTATCAGAGATTTACATAAAGACATCGTAAAACCTGGATTAAGCTATATATTCCGGTTAATGGCTGGATAAACAATTTAAACGTGTTAGAGGATCACAATATCAAGAGGCATAATATAACTACCATCTCTAAAGATATCTTGTTAATTAGATTTGAGTTGTGAGTTCATAAGCTATGGCATGATATTAGAAAACTAGATTGACTCATTTAGAATATATATTGTCAATCTTATAGTGAATTTTAGTTCAAGTTAAACTAAAGGAGTTAATCATATTTTTAAAAATACATGACTTTTGTAAAAAAATCTGTATGATGACAGAGTCCAAATACACCGATTCAACTCGAAACGAGATCAATTCGATGATGGCCTCTATCGTGATGTATGGTTAAAAGAGTCATCATGTCTATGAAACAAAACATGTTGGAAATACTACTAACTCAGTCGGTAACAATTGATTTTGAGATGGAAATGCATGAAAATTAACAATAGAATAGTGTAAAGTTAAATTATATATTTCGATACAAAAATTGGTTTTGAGCCTAAATAATGTACCAATATTCTAAGAAAACTATGTTTATCTAAGGAAGTTTATGTTTCGATTGATACTTAAACCAATCATGGAGTAGATTAATCACATGTTCGATGTGCGGGAACTATTGAAATGATGAGGTGTATTTGTGTGGTTTTGTCTGGACTCACATGGCCTAATTTGATCACTCAGGGAAATTGGAGTCGATACCTGTGATGCCACAAGACGGACAAAGTGGCGCAAAAAATGTGATGTGTGCTTAATTATTGAATTACTATGTGGTGTGTGCTTAATGCCTCTTCGTTGACGCGCCGTATGACGTCACTGACTTTTGTAAATGGTGAGGTAAGCGATATACCACATCAACGACTAATTGTGAAATTACTTAATGAACTAAAGTGATGTTCGAATCGGTTCATCTTCAGTTTCAAATCCATGATTAGTTTTCCAGTAAAGTTCTATAAACTTAATGATTTATAAGAGTGAAAGTCTCATAGTAAGAAAAAAACAAAGGGAAATCATGAAGCTCATTTTCTAGTTAAATTAAAGATTGGTAAATCTGTGAATTACATGTTATAGAAACGATGACATTTCAAAATATTCCAACCATCCAACTAAAAGAACAATTTCCGGAGAAGATTCATTGAAGAATTTGATCAATCGACTCCCAGTTAATAAAGACTACATCTAGTATTGGAAGCGAGACGTTGACGATGTCATTCAACGAGAATTAAAAATGTTAATGCAATTGGCAAAAGCCTCTCGTATATTATTGACATATTTAGTTTAACTTGTAACTATATTAAATTCGTAAATTGTAACTGGTCGTTATGATTTTTGCCAATAAATTCAACGTTGCCACGTTAGTAATTCTAAAACAAAATTGGGAGAGCAACTTCTAAGAAGTTTTGACACATCAAGTTTACGTCATAAAAGCAACTCAAAAGTCACCAGAATCATATAATCAAAGTCATTTATGTACGAAAACGTATACTAGGAATAAGTTATCGAGGAAAATCGCTAATTAGTAACCATGTGGTGAGTTCGGTCCGGACTTTGGATGTGAACATTCGTCAAGAAATTGTCATAACTTAAAACTATTGTTTAAAACAACTACTGATTGGTAACTCCAATAAATTCGACATACCGTGATTAAAATATTCGATCACTAGAATAATGGAAGTAGTTTTAATTCCTCCATATAGATCACTTCCATAATTACACATTTGCATCTTAATTTTAATATTCGTCTCTGTCTCCTCCTATAATTTATAGGGGGATTCAATGATTAGTAATAATACACTTTTCTTTGTCTTAATCATATCGTCAATAATTAAACAATAGATTGATTATAATCCCTCTTTGATCAAACCGGAGGATCTCTCAATTCAATCGAACCGGGGAAATCAAAGGCTGGTTTGAGAAAAACGCCTTCAAGTTAGCAACCGCAATCTCCGCAACACTGTCCAAAGACCCTGGCGTGGCCACAGCAGCATGTGGAGACAGCACAACATTGTCCAAACCAAACAACTCCTCAGGAACTTGCGGTTCTTTCTCAAACACATCTAAACCAGCACCACCAATCACACCTTCGAACAGACACTTCACCAGCTCCTTCTCATCAATCAGTCCTCCTCGTCCAACATTGATGATAACCCCGTGCTTCCCAAGCGACTCCATCACTTCTCTGTTCACAATGTGTCGCGTTTGATCCGTCAGAGCGCAGCAGAGGATGAGTACATCGTTGTTTGCAGCTAAGGAGAGAACGTCAGGGTAGTACCGGTAAGGAATACTCGGTTTCTGACTTCTCGAGTTGTAAGAGATGATGCAGCCAAAGGGTTCAAGTCTTTTGGCGATACGGGATCCAATACTCCCCAATCCAATGATCCCAACTCGCTTCCCGCTTACCTACAACAAATAACAAGACTCATAAGAAAAGTTCTCGTCTTTCTCCTTATAAAACTCAAAAACACGGTAAATAATAGATGAATCACAGTCAATATTAGTGTTCTCAGCTTAAAGACTAATCCTTTGTAGGTCCTAAAGCCTGTTTTCACTCTGCGTTAACTTCCATTAAGAGAAAGAGAAAGACTTGTTGTAACTTTGTACCAAGTCAAGCTTTATCTACAGATTCTCTGGACCCCACAGGATCTTAAGTCCCTAGATGATTGAAAAAGACTTCTACTTTACACTTCGATCAGATTCCAAATTACAGAGTTTTTATGGATTTTCGAACAAACCTTGCTCCCTAGTCGGAAATCACCTAACTTCGCCCACTCACCAGACCGGACGTAACGATCGCCTGCCGGAATACGACGGAGGACGCTGATCAGCAAACCAACAGCGCAATCCGCAACGTCATCGGAGAATGCGTCGCCGGCGTTGGTGACGGCGATGCCGAGACGCTTGCACTCAGCGAGGTCGACGTGATCAGTGCCGACGCTGGTGCAGACGAGAAGCCGGAGAGAAGGGAGGTGGGAGAGGAGGTCGGCGTCGATTTTGAGCCTGCCGATGTTGACGAAGGCTCTGACGGAGGAGGCGTTGCGGGAGAGGAAGATGGGAAGTGGATCCGATGAGGCGTGAGCGTTGAGGAGCTGGAAGTTGCGGCTCAGGTGCTCGTCCATGTAATCAAGAGTGGGTGGTCGGTGGACGAGGACGAGCGGAGATTCTGAAGATTCCTTCTCCGCCATTTTGACTTTTCTTTTGTAATCTGTAGAGTGAAGGAAGGCCTTTTAACAAGAGGACTCTTTCTCTGTATTTACTTACGTGTACTCACCAAACTATTATTCGTTTGGTTTTACGTGTCATTTTCGGTTTCATGGTTACATCTCGTAAAACTAGTATTATATCAAGATTATATAATATGACATTCTAACAAATTGTTAATAAAAAGGAAGAAGACATTCTAACGGCTAACACAATTTCGGTCTTTTTGTTTTAATAGAAAGCTATAAAAAGTTCATGAATGGTTCTTTGTTGTTTTGTAACGTTTTAGAAAGGTTGTTACATATTTTGAATGATTTGAGTTTGGATAAGGTTTTAGATCATTTTAATGACTTTGGGTAGATATATGTATTAGATTTTTATTTTTCTCTCTTAAACGACAAAGAATCTCATGCAACACGCAGTCCAATGCGAAAATGTTGGTACTGATGATGGTCTGCCTTCAATCATACCTTGCTATAGGTTGTCATGGATGACGACTACATGATCGTTCAATTCTATCGTTCGGACACGAAATGGTTTTTTTTTTTTTTCGTTCAGCAGGTGTTCCATATATATCTTGTTTTCGTTTTTGTTTCATTTATATATCTTGTTGGCTTATACATCTTTCTGAAATATGATTCAGACGACAAAAACAAAAAGGCATTTGAGTTACTAAAAACTAATGCTTAAAATCATTTTAAGAGATTTGACCCCCCCAAAAAAAACAGTTTGAAGAGATATCTACAGATATAATAACCCATAATCTCTAATTTTATAAGAACTTTTAGAATTCATAGTTGAATTACATTATATAATAATGTATTAGAAAATATTTTCATCAGTAAACACAAAAACAAATTCTCCAAAAACGATTTCGTAGTTTTTTTTTTTGTTTTGGCATCAACGATTTCGTAGTTTTTGTAGTCAACAATGCACTCTTTTTTAGACAAAAAAAAACAATGCACTCTTTTATTGAACAAAGATACAAACATACAAAGAGAAAACGAAAATTACTAAGATCCATATGAACTTTAATTTAAGTACGATGTTCCCATGTTGATTATCTTTTTTTGAAGCTCCGAGAAGTTTGTATCTATTCCTTTCTCGACCTGCAAAATTTTTAAAGTTTCCTCAAAATTACTATTTATTCCCCTTTTCTTCATAATACTGTAAAATATAAATAAGAAAAGAAAAAAAAAAATCACCTCACAAACAATGGTGTGTATGAATCTTAGGTGCACTCTGGTTGAGATGCAACTAACAACATTAAGGCATTGTTCTTGAACCAGAAGCTGAAGAACACTTGAGAGAGAAGCTTCGTGTCTGAAACAGCAACTTGCCACTATCTCGATACCGACCAAACAAGTCCTCGCCTTAACATCGATATGTGCGTCTCCAGCACAAGAACAAGATGATGATAGTGATGATGGTGATGGCCACGATGATGCTAACGATCTTGTAGAACATTCTCCTGTTGAAGATGGATGAGTAGTATATCTCTTGATTCGATCTCTTTTCTCGCTGGCCTCTTTGATCTTCTTCTCTAAGTCTTTGATGTAATTCACAGCTTCTTGAACGTGATCTGACGAAGAACGCTTACCCTATTTACGCATCACCGTTATCCGACAAATAATCGATAGATGTTTTAAACTTTTCGAACCAAAATTTGATCCAGTCGATTACAGGTAGGATTATTTTGTATATAATTTTTTTTTTGTACAAATAAGGATCTGTTATTAATAAAGACGATAACTAAAACAGTTTTTTTTGTTGTTGAAATTTTAACATTCAATTAAAAAAAAGACATAATTGAGAATGGTAAAATGTATTTACCTTAACATATTGAAATGGCAATATATATCTTAGATTCTTGAAAAGAGACGTGACTTCTTGCCTTCTTTGTCTCTCAATCTCTCTGTGTTTCGCTCTCTTGTTCTTCGGCTCAACATCTTCTTTTGTGATTTCATCTGTCATTGTTGTCTCACGGATTCTTTGTCTTCCGTCGTTTTCAGTACCGGCACAATGAATGATCGGATTAGATGGATTAGGTTCTTGGAATGATATAAACGTTGAAGGAGTTATCAAACTCGAGAAATCCAACTCATTTTCATTGGCAAAATCTACTGTGAACAATGAAGAAGATGCAAAATCCATAGGATGTGATGCCTTTCTTTTTCTTGTTGGTGGTTGTGGGAACTATTTTGGTAATAAGAGAATCTTTGGGTGCTCTGAGTTATTTGGTTTTAATTAAAACAAAAATTTATGTAGAACTTCGATAGCAATGCTGTGAGTCATTTATACTATGCAAGATTTTTCTTTTTCTTTTCTCGTATGATTATTTTTTCCTTCTTCTTTAATAGACAGATGTGACGGCAGATTTGTAACCTCAAAGAATATAACGTTCTAATCTCCAAAAGATACGAGTGTGTAGTCATACGTAGGCCTACTTGTACGAGTGAGTGGGTGATACTATTTTATTTATTTATTTGTCAAGAAGTGGGTGATACTAAAAGTTGAATTTATAAATAAAAGGTTAATTTATTTCGGAAAGCATTTGTAAAGATCAAGATTTAACTTGAGCTGCTCATTTAGCGGCTATCAATTTTGTAAATTTAAGTAAGGAACATACGTTTTAAATGTGCGTGAAGCATTTCTTTTTGTTTCATCTGATACGTAAGGAGCATACGTTTTAAATGTGCCCGAAGCATATCTTTCTGTTTCATCTCATGGTAGATTCTTGAATTGATAAATGTAACGTTCAATAAAAATAAAAAATTCGAACAAATAAACCAAATTGTTTCAGTTAAGTTTTTTGTAAAATTCAAACTTTAAATTGTAAATCAAATATTGCATTATTTGATACAAATAGGGTGATGACGTATAATGTATGTTGATACAAGCTAAACTGAACACCCTTATCTGGCTGATCAACATTTTATTGGGTAGACTGCGGGGACTCGAATAAACTCTCGAACTCTTTTTTCTTAAATGTTTTTTTATATTTTATTCATCTTTACCCCTTGAACTTGATAACCGAAATGCTTCCTGTGAACTATTTCTTTTATTTCAAAATATAAATTGTTCTGAAAGTTCTTTTTTATAATAAAAATTGTTTTTATATTTCAATACAACAATTACTTTTATTAGATAAGGTGTGACCAAAATTAATTTATATTTACTTTATATAATAAATTATATTTTTCTTTAAATAAATAAATTTCGTAATAATCTTGTATTCAACCAAAACAATTTACATTTTAAAATAGAAAGAATACAATTTTTGGATTAGATAACAAAAAAAAACCGTGTCCATAAAGGTAGAAATCATGGTATGATCACCTATTGTAAAATAACTATAAGCCAATAACGTTACATCCGCTACCAAAAAATGTTTTTAAAAAGTTTTAGGGGGGTCATTTGTACGTGCAAAAGTCATATTATAAGTTTATAACCCAAATTAAATTAAGACTCGAGGTACCGAGGACGAGTGTATAGGCCTATAGGGTTAGTCGAGAAAACGGTAATCAAATCTTGCAAATCGATTTAATTGGCAGTATTTTTTTCACGTTACGAACTTGTATGATAAACGTTTATGTCGCTTTCAAGATACCAAGGATGCCGAAGTATATTATTTATTTCTTAGGCCGCCCAATAAATCATAGACGTGTATTTTATATTTTGCGGTAATGTTACCATCAAACAAAAAGTTGTTATTTTAAGATTTTATGTCAATTTCAAGCGAAAAAAGTTAAATGGTTATTTATATCAAATAGTACTAAAAAAATGAAATAAGTCTTTTTCTAGACATGATGGCATGGCATGGCATCTAAACAAAAGATCCTAAAATCGATCACACCTTTTTTGGGAAATTTTAATCCATCATACTTTTCCGGGGACAAAGACCAATGATATTAGATTTCTAATGATCTATTGTTTACATCATCTTTTGTTAGTATAAATCAAGGAAACTTTATACCATAAGATATACTAAAATCCGGTTTAGAGATGGAATTTGCCATTTGGTCATCGTTGCTCGAAAATTAATCATATGTATTTAAAATCACTAATAAAAATATCACTTATCACCTTTCAAGTGTTTTTTCATGTGAATTTCATGTTTTTTTCTCAGTCTAAACTTAACTCAAATTTCAACTACATATGTTTTTCTCTTTGATTTTATTTTTTGTATCTTGTCTTATAAGTTTAACCAGAGGCGGATCTAAATCTGTTTTTCATGAGGGATAAATAACATAGAAACAAATATATAATAAAGATATGAAACTTTGATTTTAAAATAGGACTAAGTAACAAATTTTCATATGAGACAAACTCCACTTACATAACGTACATCCACCCCTAAATTCAGCATTCTTCATAATTGCATAAACAAAAAGGATACAAAAAATGAATGAAAATATCGTTATACATGATATAATCATCAGATATTGGAGTAAATGAGAGTCACTATAAGGATATAGTCATCCATTACTCAAGATTTTATAGATTTCTATTAGAATCAACTGGTAGTTTGGTAATGTTTCATAAGTATCAGTCAATTAAACTGATTTGGTGTGCTATCATATCATGGACGTAATCAATCCTCAAACCGACAATTGTATAATCAGATTGGGTTATTAGTTCATCTCCATGCCTTTCATATATATGTTTTCTTTGGTACTGAGCAGCACTATCTTGATGTGATGAATCTTTATCACTTTGAAAAACTATAGCACTGTCGACTAACTATGTATGTATTTAATTATTATAATTTTTTTAATGACTCTTAACTTAATTCTAGAGATTATACGACACAAGTAGCTATAACAAAAGACAATTCAATATCCATTCATGTATGTTTTATAGTCAACTTCTTAAGATTTTGTTTTCGGATTGTTAACATGTTCATAGGCGACAGATTGACAACAAATTGTTAGCTTTTTGTTGATTTTATTTTTCATTTTCAAGACCATTTATGTAGATATCTCTTTTAGCCCCAAATATATTATCTCTAAAAACCAACTAATCACGATAGCTTTCAAGCCACGTACAGAAAATTAAAGCCTCAAAATCTTAGAAAATTCCTTAATCACAAGTTTCTCAAGTATAATGGAGACTAAGAACAAATACAATATTTCAAATGATTCACATAGGGGACAACGTAGAGTCTAATTGCAAAGGATGACGTGGACACTTAAAAGTTATTTAAATGATTTTTTGGCAATAATTGCTGGTATTTTAATCAATTTGCTGACATTTCAACGAATTTAGATATTTGGTTGGGGTCGGGATTAGGTCTGACATTTCGATCTTATAGAGATGCGCTCCATTTGATTCAATATGGTGATGACCATGTTAACAGTTATTATAAATATCACCACTCACCAAAAGGTCATGCATGATCAGTGTATATCTACATGAAGGAAAAGTGACAATTTGCTAAGCTTCTTCTATTGTAGTCTCTTAATGTAACTTAAAAGCCAAAAGCCCACTATTCTGGTATGATATTATCATGTATGGTGGACAAATGATCGTTCAATCATGTTCCTGGAGAGAGAGATTTAATTGACATGGGTATCCCGTGCCAAGGCACTGTGAGAACAGCTCTGCAGAATTGCCGATAAAGAAACCAAAAGACAGAATATCTAAACGATATAGAAAGCCTACTGAAACACACCGTCCAAGCTAGGGGATCAGAACATGAAGCTATAATGATAGAGAATAAAAAAAAAGAAACAAGATTAAGCCTAACTTCAACGCCCAAAGTACTTGGTAAATCAACAAGGGTCGAATGAGACAGGGAAGTGTAGTTCCAACACTCAACGCTAAAGTACACATTCTTCATATGGCTGGCACTGATAGTTTGGAACAGGGGAGCCAACATAAATTATGTCTTATGCCATGATTAATTGGAATCTTGTAATCACATGCAGTTCCTCATCGCAAGTTTGGGAGCCTTAGCCTTTATCTAAAGGACTGCTTGATGGCCGGGTTTACTTGGGAGTTAGGAATGGGATGCTGTTATCCCTATGCTGACGAATAAAACCCAAAGTTACATTATTCTGTTTTCTTTTTTTTTTTTTTCGCGTGACGTTTCCCAAACCACACTTGACAATTTATGACGAGAAAGAAATGTCCGTCGTCTTGGTCAAGATGCTACGACGTCTAATCATCTGGTCCAAATCATAGACATGTTAACCTCGTGCTAGCTATTAGAGCCATCAGTGACATTGACACAAAGTACGAGGAACGCCAAATGCTCAAAGAAGCTAAAGTTGTCATCCCCTAAAATGTAAAAGATTTCAAATAACTCTAGATTAAAAATATATTGCACTTTGATGTAAAAAATGACTTTTTATTTAAATATTAATTTTACATTCAATTAACCAAAAAAAAAAGCCAAAAACCCAATTTCATTTCCTTTGTAAAATATTCAAGTCACAATAAAATTATCTAAATACCCAAAAAAAAACAGAAAAGTAATGGAAAAAGAATATTGTGAAATAGAAAACCTCCTCCTCCTCATAGATTAATTCATTTATTTTGGGAAAAAAAACTAATTTATTGATTAATTGTAAGTTTGTAACCAATTAGAAGCGAAATAAAAGAAAAAGAAGGGAAGGCAAAAATTAGAAATCAAAGAGGAAGGAGAGGAACAGTGGGAGATGGCGAGAAAGATAAGCAAGGAAGACGTTGTAGAGAAGCTCAAGGACGACGGAGATTTTGACCGTCTCCGCCTCAAAATCATACGCCGCCTCAAAGACAACGTAAACCCTCTCTCTCTCTCTCTCCTTCAAATAGGGTTTATGGGTCTGTCTCGATTCCCCAATACCTTGGTAGCTTTAGGACCGTAATCATCAGTCAATTGAATGTGATTTGATTTGCCTTAGTTTCGATCGATCTTGGGAATCGTAGTCAAATTTGACTTGAGTAAATCGAATACAAATTATGTTTTTGAAAAGTTTGATTCAATTTTGGAGATTCTTTACATTAGATAGGGAAAGTCTGGTCATTTGGTTGATTTTGGGATAAGTGTATTGTTGCAACTTGTTTTCATCAAAGCTACAGCTGAATCTCCTGGCACTTTGTCAGTATCACTTATTGTGGATTTTGATTAGTCTAGTTGTTGGTACTTGCTATATTACTGTTCATTAACTTTGATGTTCCATCAAAATGCGCATTTGTCATTTCCGCTACTTGTTAGGATTAGAGATAAGACTTGAAGGGTTACAGTACACTATGAGGCAACGTGGATTGTTCTTTTAACGGTGTTGATTTTTCCATGTGTTTCCATTGCCTTCTGACTACTACATACGCGGTAACTTGATTTTGCAGGAGGAGTTACGAAACAACCTGATATCAGTTGTCAAGGACTCAACAGCTTTGAATCGATCTGGTGCTCAAACTATGAAAACCAGGCAACTCTCTGATGCGATTTTCCAAGAAGTCGGGTAAATTAAAAACAGAATGCTCCTTAGTCCTTATATTCACTGACTCTTGTTCTTGTAACTTATGACAAGCATACTAAAAAAGTTTGGATATTTTTTTTCTTCTAGGAGCAAGATGTTGAGCCAGCTATCAGATGGATTGTGGGGGATTATAAGATCAGAAGATGGGATGAAGAACGAGATCACAGAAACCGTGCAATCCGTCTACGCTACATTATCAAACCCGGGAGGCGTTCATGAGGGACCATCCACGAGAGGAGCAGAACATTACATCCCAACACCGGTCCCAAAAGGTGAAACCTCCTCGTCTTGTCTCCATTTAGAGAAGGAGCCACCTAGGTTTGGTCCATCGAGTAAGCAGAAGCAGCAAGAGGTGATTCAAGGAGCTGTAGAAGAGAACAAAGGAGAAGCAGCATGTAGTAGTAGTAGCAACAAAGTTAATTACATTGACAACACCAACAACAACAGTGATGAAGAAGACCCTGAACTCCCTCCTGGTTTTGGCTAAACATGTAATTACTTTTTCTTAGACTTTTCCGCTAAATTTATATGATACTACTTGTGTAAGCTTATAGGCTTATAGCACTAAAATCAAATCTTATATAGAAAGTTAGAAACAACAAATATAAAGTAACAAATTGCTCCATGTATTTTGAAGTCTAGAAGCGAGTAGAGAGCGAGTATCACCGAATTTTTATTTTCTGTTAAATAAAAATAAAAATGAAAAATTTAAAGGTAGCGACTTTGTGAATGTGAAAGGATCGAAAATAAAAAGCTGAAGAAGGAAAAGGAAATGGCATCAATTCTGCGGTCAGTGGCAACGACCACAGTCGCCGTAGCCGCTGCGTCTGCGATTCCAATCGCTATCGCCTTCTCTTCTTCTTCTTCTCCTACCAACCCCAAATCTCAATCTCTCAATTTCCCTTATTTCACCCGATTGTCTCCACGTCACTTGGGGCTTTCACGAAGCTTCGCTAGCTCTCCCATGACGACCGTCCCCGCCGCTTCTGATCTTAACCCCCGTCAGGTTTGGTCAACTTATTATTAAAGTTTCCATTTTTAGCATGTTAACTTTCCTAATTCGATGAGCTGAATGTTTTTCATTGCAATAAATCCGATTTGTAGGAGGATCGAGTCATGCCTCAGCTCCTTGTAAGTCTTTCTCTTTCCTATCTGGAAACATATCACTTCAATTCTCTGATCAATTAAAGGATTCAGCTGCTGAGAACTTATGTTGTGTGTCTGAATTTGTTGGTTCCTTAGACTGAGTTTATGGTCGATATGAAATGTGAGGGTTGTGTTAACGCCGTGAAGAACAAGTTAGAAACCGTTCAAGGTTAGTTTTTGAGCAACTTCATTTTTATGTTCTGTTTTTGGTTATGATTTTAGTAAATTTACTATGGTTGTTTGCTGGGCTTGTGTAATATGGAAAAGGGATTGAAAAAGTGGAGGTGGATTTGCCTAACCAAGTTGTGAGGATCCTTGGCTCTTCCCCTGTTAAGGCTATGACTCAAGCTTTGGAGCAAACCGGTCGTAAAGCTCGTTTGATTGGACAAGGTGTTCCTCAAGGTTAGATATCTCTTCTCAGGCCACCTTTTTGTTTTTGTTTTTTTTTCAAAGAAGAGTTTGGTAACCAAAATAAAGAAGATATCTTTTCTCAGCTCATATAGAACATGTAGGGGCTGTTAGATTTTGTTTGTGTGAACTTTGAAGTTTCACACTACTCAAATGAACTGAACAACAAGATAAGAAGATGTACTTTCTGAAACACAGGCAATATTTCAGCTCTTTAATACAGTATTGAATTTGGGGATTTACCATTTCATTGTACTGTCTTTCCATTGACAACCTCTTTTTCTCATTTCGGTACTTTTACTTTGTGACGTGTTTGGCAGATTTCTTAGTCTCAGCTGCAGTGGCGGAATTCAAAGGTCCAGAAATCTTCGGGGTGGTGAGATTTGCTCAGGTGAGTATGGAGCTTGCAAGGATTGAAGCCAACTTTACGGGTTTGTCTCCCGGAAAACACAGTTGGTCTATCAACGAGTATGGAGATCTCACAAACGGAGCAGCCAGCACCGGGAACTTGTACAACCCATTTCAAGATCATACCAACACAGAGGTTCGTCAAAGTCACTCTTGAAAACATCGAATGTCATCACAATGCTCTTATAAACCATTTCTGTTTTTTTTTTTCTTCCTTCTTATGTCAGCCATTGGGGGACCTGGGAACACTAGAGGCAGATCAAAGCGGAGAGGCGTTTTACTCGGGAAAGAAAGAGAAGCTTAAGGTTGTGGATCTAATCGGGCGAGCCGTCGTGGTTTACAAGACAGAGGATAAGAAGTCGGGTCCGGGATTGACCGCTGCGGTAATTGCTAGAAGCGCAGGAGTTGGTGAAAACTACAAAAAGCTTTGTACTTGTGATGGTACCGTCATTTGGGAAGCTACAGACAGCGACTTCGTGACCAGTAAGGTTTAATAACGATAGTAAATTGACATTACGTTGCGTATTGTTGTAGCAGTGAAGACTTTGTTTTGGAAACAATAAAATCTTTGTGGATCAATATTAAGACACTGTTGAAACAATGATAACATCTTTTGTATTGTACCAAACTCTGTGTCTAGTGCGTTGCGGCTTTATGCTGTAATGGTTATTAGTTATTGGTTAAGCTGATTTTGTGTCCTGATATGAAAGTTGGTAATTATATGAGTGTACATCAGGTTTCGTGGTGTAGTTGGTTATCACGTCAGTCTAACACACTGAAGGTCTCCGGTTCGAACCCGGGCGAAGCCATCCTTCGAGTATTATCTTTTTCTATGGTCTATTGACCAAATGTTTTGGATAATGTTTTGTTGCCAATTGTTTGACGGCCCCATGCAAATAGCTTTAGTCCCACTATATTTAGGCCCACTACTGTTGGGTTGCACATGGAAACAAATGGTTCCTATAATACCTTGGCCCACATAGTTTATCCTTGTAGAAAAATATAAGAAGTACTTTTGAGTCATAGAATTTTTGAGTACCAAGAACATGCGATGTGATGTAAATATTCTACTCACATTGACAGAAATAAATCATCACATACGATCTTATTTATTTAATTTTACATAAAAATAGATTAGAAGAGTATTAAAAATTTCAGAATATAGACAGACGAAATAAAAAAAGTTATCGTTAGACGTAAAACATTTTGTAATTTTTCTGGCTTTTATTTTACTCCAGAAAAAAATAGACGGATTAGTTAGATATTATAACGTAGGCATCTATCAGTTTCTTACGAAGCAACGTGGCGTAATCATTAATCATCATTCACTGGATTTTGTCTCAAGGCAATTTACGAAGGAGACATTTCATTATCTATGGAATGGAAAGAGTCTGATAAAAGTTTGCTGGTCCTTCAGAGTAAAGATAACTCCTTCGTATAATCGTATACACACACTCGTACGTAAGTATAATTACTACTGAACACCTTGCATATCGTTGATGAATATGTCTGCATGGTCAGATCATTTTTTTTAATTAAGGAGTCCTTTTAAACGTATGTCAAAAGTATTATCTATTGTGTAAGATTTATCTCCACATCCTAAAAACACTTGCGTGCAATAAGAAAATGGGTATGGGCCGATGTGATAACGAGAAAATGATTTTATTGATAGAAACCCGTCTTAAAATTGGACATATAACTTCAGATCGTATCGTATAATACAAAAACAAAAATCATGGTTTTCTGTGTTTCAAAATTCATACTATTTATTTATTCCTTTTCAAAGTGGGACATTTTGCCTTTTTTTGTTGTCAACGGACAGTACTTCAATCTTTTAGGACACTCTTTCATTTTGCAATCAAATTAAGGCACTTATAATTTTTTTCCCCACCATGTTAAACCTTCTTTCACATGAAAGACATATTGGTCAAATCCACTTGGTGCAAGTTGGCGAAGGAAAAGTGATGTATTTGTAATTATTAAAGCCATCTTACAGAATTATTACCTTGGATATTAGCAATCGCATGCATATGATCAGTTGGCAAAATGGCAAGTGACGAATCCCAAATTATACTAACCAATAGAATACAATAAAGAAAACATTTTACAGAAAAGCAGCACTAAATTTTGCGAAGAATATTGCATTCTATTGGCCAAGTCTACTTTTCTAGAACTATATCCTTTATAAAAAAAAACAATTTGTTCTTACCATAATTGGTATTCAACTTTTAGTGACTAAATAGTAAACTAGATAAATTAGAAGATATCATGTGGCAGTGGCACATGCCATGATGCACACAATAGATAAATACATTTAGTCATTTTAATGACAAACTCAATGCGTGATTAATGCTGATGTGAAAGAAAAATCGCGTTATTACTTCACAGATCTGATTTGGTTTTGGTATATGTGACAAACTTCTTTTTTTTTTAAAGGTATATGTGATAACCTTTATTAAATTGTACTATGGTCAAATGTAAAATATTTCAAATGTATCCTTAAAAATCTAAACATAAACATAGATATAATCACGTTGACCAAAACTTATTTTATACAGTATTATTTATATGACTGATTCTTTTTTTTTTGGGAAAAATTTATATGACTGATTCAATTTGATGATTTAAATGTATAATAGAAAATCATCAAGTTTTAAAGGGAGAACTTATACATAAACGTTTGAACTACTTAGCAAAAGATGAAACAGACTACATATGACTTGAAAGAAAAAATAATCTTGTTGCACATTATTATGGTTTATGGATATGGTCTTCATTATACATCACTATCTTAATTACCACAACTTTCAATATATTATCTCTAGACTGCACATTAGATTAGTTTTCTTGTTGTTGTTGATATGTTAAACAATCTTAGGACTTGACCAAAAAGAAAAAAAAAAAACAATCTTAGGATTAATTCCTATATAAGGTACGAATCATCTATCTGCTTGTCATGTCCATGGATCAAGTTTCGTTTATGATAATGAATTTATGAGATTATCCATTCTTTCAACACCAAAGCTACTTACATTGTATCAGGGACAATTATTAAAACAAAACTTGAAAAGAGAGGCAAAACGATAATTGGGCTAATAATACTAGTTAGGCTGTGTGTATCATAAGAGATTGTAATTAGGGTGCGCCGTAGAGGATTGCTTCCGTTGGATGGATCTAAAATGTGGACCTACTACCGACACTTCTGACTCATGCTTGGACTCCGAACACAAGACTTCGAATCTTAAAATTAATTTTTGATAGATTTGTTTATTTGAGTACTAGTATTTTAATTTTAAAATATAAAGAATTCCCTCCAACTATCAGATCCAACGACCGATATCACTCGAAACATTTACCGCTAAATCTGAATATCCACCGTTCGATTTAACATTCATCATCTTCCTTTTCTTCTTCTTCTTTCCTTTCTTCTTCATTCCTCTCACTCTCAGATCTCAAAACCCCTCCCAAAAAGATAAAAAGCTCTCTCTCTCTCTCTAGCGGAAAAGAGAGAAAGCTTGCTATTCCCATTTTGCCCCTCTTAACTAAAATGGTGGAAGCTCAATCATGGACGACGCGGCGTATGAGCAACCCGAGATTCGACGCCGCCGCAACCGCCCCAGCAACAGTCGTCGACATTCCCGGAACACCTCCTCACTCCTCTGCTTCCTCCACCGGAAAACCTTTCTTCCTCTCCTCACCCACAGTCTCTCCGGCCGTCCTCACGGCGGCCATAATCGCAGCCTGGTTCGGCTCGAACATAGGAGTCCTCCTCCTGAACAAGTACCTCCTCTTCTACTACGGTTTCCGCTACCCAATCTTCTTGACCATGACGCACATGCTGTCCTGCGCCGCCTACAGCTCCGCCGTGATCAACATCGCCGGGATAGTGCCACGTCAGCACATCCTCTCGCGCCGTCAGTTTCTGAAGATCCTTTCTCTCTCGGCGATCTTCTGCCTCTCCGTCGTGTGCGGCAACACTTCGCTGCGTTACATCCCTGTCTCTTTCAATCAAGCAATCGGAGCTACCACGCCTTTCTTCACCGCCGTCTTCTCTTTCCTCATCACCTGTAAAACTGAATCTACCGAAGTTTACTTGGCTCTACTTCCCGTCGTCTCCGGCATCGTCCTCGCTTCTAACTCCGAACCTTCTTTTCATCTCTTTGGTTTCCTCATTTGCGTCGCTTCCACCGCCGGTCGAGCTCTTAAATCCGTCGTCCAGGTATTATATAAATTTACCTTAACCGGTTTGGTTTTTCTCAACATTTTCCCCGGTTTAGTATCAATTAAAATAACCTAAATTGCGTTTCGAATTTCCTTCCGACAGCACATCTGTCTTAATCTGGACAAAATCCATAAGAGTTCGATTTTTCAATCTGAATCTAGTTTGGATCTCACTTTAATCCAATGGAGAGAGTTTTTTTTTATTGGTTTGGTTTGGTTTGCTTAACCGAATTTTATGTGTGTTTGCAGGGGATTATTCTGACGTCGGAATCAGAGAAGCTACATTCGATGAATCTTCTGCTATACATGGCTCCAATGGCAGCTTGCATCTTACTACCATTTACACTATACATCGAAGGAAACGTATTAAGGGTCCTAATAGAAAAGGCGAGGACGGATCCATTGATCATCTTCTTGCTGGCCGGGAATGCGACAGTGGCGTATTTAGTGAATTTGACGAATTTCTTGGTGACAAAGCACACAAGTGCTCTCACTTTGCAGGTTTTGGGCAACGGGAAAGCCGCGGTGGCTGCAGGTGTCTCTGTTTTGATATTTAGGAATCCGGTGACGGTGATGGGTATTGCCGGATTCGGTGTCACGATTATGGGAGTGGTTCTCTACAGCGAAGCTAGGAAGAGATCCAAATTGCTTAACCAGAAGTGAACTACGTGTGAGAAAAGTAATTTTTAAAGTTTTTACGGTATTTTTCGGTTTAAGTTTCTTGATTCTTTTGGAATTCTGTTATTGTTTTGAACCGGTTTGGCTCGGTTTGAAAGGGGGGAAAATCAATTTAATTGTACATGGTTGAAATTGATTGGGGATAAACTATGAAATGAAAAAAAGGGAATATATATATAACAAAAAGGAGAAAAGTAGGGGGCAGAATTAAAAGAAATAAGATTGTATCTTTCTTTTATTTTTCTTTCAATTCTTCTCTTGTACTATTATTACTTTTAATAGTTTGAGTTACCAAAATTATCGAAACATAGGCTGGAAAAGAAGTGAAAAATAATAAATTTCTTTCTTCCATTAGGCGGAATCGCATTGTCATCTGGTTGGTTAAATTTGCACATTATTTAACTTTGTTGTCTTTTTGGCAACTTGCACTTTCTTTTTTTTCTTTTTGGCAACTTGCTCATTATTTCACTTGTAACATACGTCTATTATTCAATACTTATATACAAAGAGAAACATAATATTTCTCAATATTTTGTAATATTACAACGATTTGGAGTTTACCATTTTGATCTTAAAACTATTGAGCTTAACAGTTTTTTATTTGTTAACAAAAAGTTGGCTTTTATTTTACGAACTTTATATTTATATATATAATATCGTACTCAAATACACATGTAATGTTCCTCTTGTTTTCCTATAATTCACGAATCAAACTCAATTCAGATGAACGAAATGTGACATCTAAACTTTATTCAGTGTTAAATAGATTATAGATCTGATAAGATTTTGATGTGTTAGCTAATGTACGTTAAGTTTATCATTAGACTCGCACTTACTTGTCTAGGTATGTTCGAATATAGGTAACCGTGGTAACACTATTAGATGTCGTAGGCTTCGATATACTTAATAGTACTGTTATATGTCATGCTTCATTTCATATAGAATGTAAATATATCCAAGTTGTTGTGGTTTCGTTCTCATAATGCATAATTGCATATGTATATATATAAACCGAACGTGTTGGTTGGCAAACCAAATTTTCTTAAATAGCGCATGTTTATATTTTTTGAAAAAGTTGTAAAAAGAAAATAAGAGGAGAGAGAGATAAGGACAGCTTATGTGAGTTTGTCTTTTCGGCCAATCCATGCGAGGCTATTAATTGATTTATTGACACTTTTGAATTAATTTGTGTCTCGTTTATTCAAAGTTTGTTGTTCGGATAAAGGGAAAAGTAAAGCCAACAAGGGACCAAATTCGTGAAAAAAAACTCTTAAAGAAGAAGAATATATATATGCTTTTCTTATTTTTTTAACGTATATTGGTGTTTCCAGTTTTTTTTTACCAACGTTACATGTGTACGTAACTGTAATTTGTAAATAGTAATTACTTTCCTAAATTCTCAATATAAATCCAACCACGCGTATCGAGTTAACATGTCACGAGACGGTAGAAAAAGGATAATAGTGTTAAAGTTGATAGTGAATCATTTTCGTTTGAGAATCCATTAAAACCTTTTTCCATTTCAGTTCTGGAACCTACTAAATTTTATGGTTTCAACCATATATCTATAGATTTTAAAAGTATAACCTTGTAAATTATGTGTACATATACACAATAGATAAACACTTACCGTCATAATGATCTCAAACACTTACCTAAATAACTTCTTGATAATTAATCTCTTGATAACAAAACCCAAAAACTATTTTCTCCACGTCTTTTTTGCTAGGATGGTTACGGGCCTTACGGCAACGAATAGGCTTACACGTAGTAGTTGTTAATCGTTCAATTAATTTAGACTTTGGTCAATCCGACGGAATTACTAAAAACGAGCCTAAAGAATTACTCGGACCATTAGCCGATTACGATTTCAAAATACTTTTAAAGATTTAACTAAACAAAAAGGAGCAAATAAAATGGAGAATCGACCAAATCGAACCGGTCCAACCTATGAGTCTATGACTCAAAATTTTGTTCTGAAGACCAATGAGCAAATAAAAGGCATAGGCTTTGACTTTGGTTTGCATTGGAGTCTCGTGACTAATGGAACGGCCTTTTATTTTTTCTATCGTTCTTTCATCGTCTCTCCTTTTTCCAAGTTGTAGGGATCGAAACACTTTCACGAGAAACCTCAGAAACTTTAGTGGAAAGTATTGGTTCACATACACCATAAATCACACCATTCACCAAGCTTTCTCGTGATCTCTTCTCCTTAACCACAAGCTTTGCTTTTAAACTTTAGTCCATTTCATCTCTCTCTATATACATGAACATGCTTGCTCGCATAATAGAGAAGAAATATCTTCTCCTCTGTTTCACGTATCGAATTTCTCGCGCGTATCGATGGAACAAAAGCAATCAACTTCTCGTTCCAACTTTGCCGACATCAATGAAGTCGTACCAGAAGAAGATGCAGAGCAAGAACCACAACAGCAAGGGACCAACAAGAGATTCACAGGTAACAGAGGACCAAACCGAGGGAGACAACGACCGTACCGAGGTTTCAGCAGACAGGTGTCGCTTGAGACGGGTTTCTCGGTTCTCAACAGAGAATCTAGAGGAAGAGATGAAAAGAAGAGTTTACCGAGGAGTGGTCGTAGCTTTGCCGGGTTTGAAACAGGCGGAATCATCAACGGTGGGGATGGTCGGAAAGCGGATTTCAGTATCTTTAAGACCAAGTCGACGCTCAGCAAACAAAACTCTCTCTTGCCTTCTGTTATGAGGGAGAGAGACATTGAGAATTCTTTAAGAAATGATGATGGTGAGACCAAAGATGAATCTATAAATGAAAATGTTTCTGCAGGAAGATACTTTGCGGCTCTTAGAGGACCCGAGTTAGACGAAGTGAAGGTAACAACTAACAACTCTTTCTTCTTCTTCTTCCTCTTATCTCTCACTGTCTCTTCCAAGCTTAACTAGTTGGTTCGGATTGTGCTTTCTTGCAGGAAAATGAAGATATTCTGCTTCCAAAAGAAGAGCAATGGCCTTTTCTTCTCAGGTTCCCGATTGGATGCTACGGTATCTGTTTAGGACTTAGCAGTCAAGCTGTCTTGTGGCTTGCCCTAGCGAAAAGCCCGGCTACACACTTCTTACACATCACACCAATGATCAACTTAATTGTATGGCTATTGTCACTAGTAGCCTTAGTCTCTGTCTCCTTCACTTACATACTCAAATGCATCTTCTACTTCGAAGCTGTGAAAAGAGAGTATTTTCATCCGGTTAGAGTCAACTTCTTCTTCGCTCCTTGGGTGGTTTGCATGTTCCTAGCCATAAGCGTACCTCCCGTGCTCTCGTCAAACCGAAAATCCCTCCATCCCGCCATCTGGTGCGTTTTCATGGGTCCTTATTTCCTCCTAGAGCTAAAGATCTACGGACAGTGGTTGTCGGGAGGGAAAAGGCGGCTCTGCAAAGTCGCAAACCCGTCTTCTCATCTTTCAATTGTAGGGAATTTCGTCGGGGCCATCTTAGCTTCAAAAGTTGGATGGAATGAAGTAGCTAAGTTCTTATGGGCAGTAGGTTTTGCACATTACTTAGTTATGTTTGTGACACTTTATCAACGACTTCCCACAAGTGAAGCTCTGCCTAAAGAGCTTCACCCTGTCTACTCTATGTTCATAGCTGCCCCGTCAGCAGCAAGCATCGCTTGGAACACAATCTATGGCCAATTCGACGGATGTTCAAGAACTTGCTTCTTCATTGCTCTCTTCCTATACATCTCCCTTGTAGTACGGATCAATTTCTTCACTGGCTTTAAGTAAGAAGTCCATTTCAGGTTTATACAATTTCTCGGTTTTGGGATGGTATTGATGCAACTAACTGGCAACGTGCTGTGCAGGTTCTCAGTGGCGTGGTGGTCATATACTTTTCCTATGACAACAGCATCAGTAGCAACAATAAAGTATGCAGAAGCAGTACCTGGTAACCCTAGCCGTGCTCTAGCACTCACTCTTTCCTTCTTTTCCTCGGCGATGGTCTGCGTTTTGTTTGTCTGCACGCTTCTCCACGGCTTTGTCTGGCGAACTTTGTTCCCAAACGATCTTGCGATCGCCATTACAAAGAAAAGACTTACCAAGGAGAAGAAACCTTTTAAGAGAGCCTATGACTTGAAGCGCTGGAGTAAGCAGGCTCTGGCGAAGAAAGTATCTGCAGAAAAAGATTTTGAAGCCGAGGACGAATCGCGTCACTGATGAAAAAAGGATCATGGAAAATATAAGGATCTTTCAGATTAAAATAATAGTCAAGAAAAGCATTTAGACATAGAGACACAAGTAGGTGATCCAACTTATTGTATGTATCTCAGGAAGCATGTTTAATAATAATATTACATTAGTATTACATTCACACTCCAAAGCTATCACGGTGTTGCACAAATCACACAGGCAAAGAAATGGTCCTCTGGTTTGCTAACTTGGTCTGCGTTTTGTAAACATTAGTTATGTGGGCAGAATTTGATTGTTGAGGTGACTTGTAATTTATATAATAAAGGATTTCTCGAACGAATGCTGACTCCTAAAACAACGAGAACGGTTGCATTTTGGATCAGAAGGTATCATACTATATATTTGCAAATACAGATTAGATAACCAAAGAGGTGAGGTGAGAATTATAGAGTGATAGGAATTACCAAAATTTGCAAGTTTTTCAGAATCGAACATCAATCCGGTCATAATACTTACCATAGTGTCTGAGAGCTCAATGAAATTCGAACATCAAAAAGGTTTCCGATTGGGTGACGCCTGAAGAAGGTACAAAGACAAAAAGAAAGTACGATTTAGGATGGATTTGGGCTAACAACAAGCCCAAATCATTCCTTTTAATTCGATTCGATTCCTACAAGTATCCGGTTTAGTCTGGTTAGATTGGTTTTATTCCATGATCATCACCTTTATGAAATTCGTAATTATCTTCTGAAGAGTTAATTAGGAAAATATTCCTTTATTCCTTTTGCTTACCGACCCCTAATTACGCTTGGATTCTAAGATCAATCAAATTGGCTTTATAAATAAAACCTAACTCAAATCAACAGTAAAAACAAAAAAGAAGAAAAAACATATTGGTGGTCTGAGTAATGGAATCGTTACCTCACCATGTGGTAGAGCATATTCTAGAGAGACTTGATGTGAAAACTCTCATGAGATTTAAATGTGTATCAAGACAATGGAGATCAACAATCGAATCCGAATATTTGTATGAAAGACTGTTGTTACGAGATCCCAGTTCTGATATTCTTCATGTTTTTGTTGATTTTAAACATCTCCATGGAGCTACGAGTACGAGGACGAGGGTTGATAATGATGCACGAGCACAAGCACAAGGTTGGTCAAAACAAGATAAGATTATATGTTTTTGTTATATTCTTTTATCTTTTATTCTACTTCCCCCTCTTTATCGATCTTTAACTCTTACTTAAGGAGTTGTCTCCAGTAAACTTATATCTTTTTCTATTTCACTTACGTTTGACATTCCTAGTAGCTGTAAGATAATAAACCTAGTAATCAAAAGATATTTTTGTATACGTACGAATTTAACCCTAGAAGTTAAAATGGGAAACGCTAAAAGAAGGAACATGAGATGAATTGATCAACTTTTTGTTTGAATTTATATTCTACTCTTTATTTGTATTTTATGTAGTAACGAATTATAAGGATATGTTTGTGACAGATAGAATTTTGTAGTTAAATATGTAGTACAGTCGATCTTTATCACTGAACTATTATTGTAGTTGGACGATATGATTTGTGTTGTCAACTGTATGCTCAGTTTACTCGCAATCAAACTTATTTCATATAAACCATGAACTTTACTTAACCCTTGTTAAACAAAAAACTATGAATTTTATTTTTTAAACTTCAAAGACTGTAAACCGAGAAAAAAAGGCCTAAAGTTTTATAAGACGAGATTAAGTAAGTGTCCCTTCCAGACTTTTATCGACCAAGGATGAGATTAAGTAAGTTTTCCCTTCGAGACCCAAAGAAATTGCAGCACGACTAAACGTTTTCCTGATTCGCTCAATGAGAACGTGGCCTATTGTAACTTAAAATTAGCGAGCAAAGCAGCAAAAACTTCACCTGTAATTTGGACATGTTTTTTATGCCAAGGTCTAAGTCTTTTAATTCTTCTTCAAGTCCAAATCCATTGTAATCAAAGCAGCAAAAATTTAATATGTCGCTCATGAGAAATTTTTACATTGAAACAACCAAAAACATTGTTTCCTTCGATTCTTCCTAGGTAACCACTTGCAATCCTCGATATCTCTTTCAGTAATTTTTTTGTTATAAAGGTATCATAAATAATAACAATTTCATTAAACAAACGTAAATCTAAACCGGAAACTCCCAAAAATCACCAAAAGAATAACCTTTCTAAGCTCTAAACACTACGCTGCACATTTTCTATGCAATCTGTACTCAACAAAATGAAAAAAGCTTCATGATCCAAATCCATTTCTGATTGATTCAAGAACCTGCACAACCTCCGCCATACTCGGTCTCTTCAATGGATTCTCCGACGTGCAAAGCAGTCCTAACTTCATGACTTGAATCAGCTCATTCTCTTCGAACTCTCTCAACCTTCTATCAAAACAATCAGAAGCCGAACCAGTCTCCAACAAGTCCCTCACATAATCTCTCAAGATCAAGACTTGGTTTCCCGATGGAGACTCCACCGGTTTTCTACCTGTAACCAGCTCAAGAAGAACCACACCGTAGCTATACACATCGCATTTCTCACTCGCTTTCAAACTCTGCTGAGCTAGCTCTGGAGCAATGTACCCAACCGCGTTGTGAAACTTTTTGGTCAGACCGAAACTGTCTAGAACCGGAAGAAACTTCTCTAACCCGTAATCCGATAGCTTTGCTTCGTACCTTTCGTCTAGAAGAATATTGGTGGACTTCACATTGAGATGAAGAATCGCTGGTTTACAGTCATCATGAAGGAAAGAGAGCGCTTTTGCGGTGCCTAAAGCAATCTGAAACCTTCTGTGCCAAGTTAAATCTGTATTCCCATGGCTTGTGCTGGTTCCTGGATAGATGCTTAGGTGTAGATTATCGTAGAGGCTACCATTGGGGACGAATTCAGAGAGAATCAACTGCATTGTTGAGGAGAAGTAGTAACCTTGGAAAGAAGACAGATTCGGATGTTGCAAACCTCCAAGCCGTCCAATTTCTTGCTCAAACTCTTCTTGGTTTCTGATTCTTCCCAAAGTCTCAAGCTTCTTCACTGCAATGGAAACTCCACCTTCGAAAGATGCTCTATACACTGATCCTATGGATCCTATGCCGATTATGTTTTCCTTGTCTAGCAAAGCTTTTGTACCTGCTTCCCAATCTTCATACTTTGAAGGCAAACTCTTGCTGAAAAGGACAAGCTTTCCGATTATCACACCACTTGAGTCAATTGAAGACGCCAGAGGAGTGGTTTCGACTGTTACTATTTCTTCATCTTTTCTTCTTTTACGAGCTCTAAGGTTCAAACCAAGCACTAGACAGACACCAAAGAGGATCACAGCAGCAGCAATTATAACAATGATAACCGAAATGCTTAGAGCTTTAGAGTTTCTGGTTTTTGCTGTGGCTCCACGTGAATTGCAGGGAGTTACAAGAGGATCACCGCAAAGGAAAGGGTTGTTTACAAATGCAGATGATCCGAAAGCTTGTATCACCGGAACAGGAGGGATAACACCGGAGAGATTGTTGTAGGAGACATTGAAATGCGTTAGTTTATTCAAGTTCCCGAGGGAAGACGGGATTGAACCTGAAAGCGAATTCTGTGAAACGTCAAGAAACTGGATTCTGGAGAGGCTTCCAAGTTCAGGTGGAATACTTCCATTGATACGGTTTCGATGAAGATCAAGAATCTTTAGGTTTGTTAAGTTTAATAGCTTCTTAGGGATCTCTCCTTCTAAACCATTCCCTGAAACATCTCTGCAACCAACAGGCAAAACGTTTAAGAACATGAGAAGAGATTCACAATCAGTAACAAGAGTTCATAAACTTAGCTAAAAACATTGAGGAGCGAATTAAAACTCACAGTTCAAGAAGTAGTCTGCAATTGGAGATATCCTCTGGAATCTCACCAATGAGGTTAAGATTATGCAGATTCAAAACCTGTAGATACTCCAAACTTCCAACCTCTCTAGGTATCTCCCCATCTATAGAGTTATCGCCTAATCTAATAACCGAGAGCCTCTCCATCTTCCCGAGACCTCCTGGGATACTCCCATTCAGCTTGTTAGACTCTAAGTCCAAAAGCTTGAGACTTTTGCAACCCGTTACACCCGTAGAGATCCCACCAGTTAACTCATTTGACGAAGCATCCAAAAACTCCAAACTTTGGCTGCAATCAACTATCTCTCCAATCTCCCCACCAAACCGGTTCCAAGAGACATTAACATAAGTTATGTTCTCAAATCTAAGAACCTCGAAAGGCCCTAACCCTTGGAACAAATTGCTTCCTAAATCAACAAAGCTTAATCTCCGACATTTCACTATCTCCTCAGAGACATCACCAGACAACACATTGTTTCTCACTGAGATATACTCAAGCACAGGAATATCACATATCCTAGGTGGCAACACTCCGTTAAGATTATTGTAAGAGAAATCAAACCCTTGGAGGTTGTTACAGTTCACTACTGAATCAGGGATTGATCCGGAGAGATTGTTATGAGACAATGATACGAACTTGGTCTTGCTACAGAGCATAAACAGAGAAACAGGAATCTCACCGGAGAAACCATTTTTAGACAAGTCGAGAAACCTTAAGCTAGACAAAGCACCAATAAACTCAGGGATCGGACCAGAAAACGCATTGGAACTAACATTAATCGTCCACAAGGTCTGCAACTTGGAGTAATCGAACGGTACATTACCTGTAAACCTGTTGCCAAACAAGGTCAGGACTCGAATAAACCTTAGACCGGACAGTCTCGGAGTCAAGGTTCCGGCGAGACTTGTGTTCCACAGAACGATTTTGTCAACGAACCCTTCTGAGTTACAAGTAACTCCATTGAAGCTATTGCAGAGGTCGCCGTCGGAGACCCAAGAGGCCAAGCTGTTGTGAGGGTCGTCAGTGATAGTGTCTTTGAACTGAAGCAGAATGTCTCGTTCTTCGATTGTATTACCAATAGAGTAACATGGGGAAGGTGAAATGTAAATGAGATTTACCAAAACGAGAAAAAGATTAAACCTTTTCATAATATCTCGGCTGATAAACGGATCTTCCTACTCAATTGACATTGTCGGTTCAGGATCCCAAAAACCGAACCCGGTTCGTGAATCTACAATACTTCCTCGAAAATGAAGAACACCAGAATCAAGAACAAGTAGCTGCATTTACCAACAGAAACCAAAATCTTCCGGATAGAGAGAGAGAGAGAGAGAGAGAGAGAGAGAAACCCAATGAAACGAAACGGTTGATTTGTATTGGGATTGAGCTCAAGCTACGAACTTTTCAACTGCTTTAGCATTTATTTTTGGTCATCCTTAACGGCTACAAACATCACCGACCAAATGTCAAAACTCTCGATAAACGACAAAAAAGGAATCACAGAGTCAAGAACAAGTCAACGAACATATGAGATTTGAGTAGTTTGCAAGTATTCGAATCAAACTGCCCAAAAAAAAGAAAGAACTTTGCTCAGCTCATCTTGCAATACAGAGAAGAGTGTGTGTGTGTGTGTGACTTGGCTGGAAAGTAAGATGAAGAACGAATTAACTTCTCTCTCCGTTTCAGTCTCTCTGGCTTCCACCAAATGAAGAAGAAGCACGTGCCCTGCTTTGTTCATCGCCTATATGTTTATGTATGGGAAGAGAGTGTCTGCTTGTCTGTACCTTCTACCAAAGCATTTATTCTCTCCTTCACCAACCAAAATGCCATTTATTTAAATTAATAAGTAATGAAAAGAGAAAATAAATTAATTCCTCGGTTTTTCAAGGAGTAAAAACAAGTAGTTTATGGTCCCATCCCAGTTGTTAGTTTCAAACATATTGAATGCGTGTACAGAGAATTGTACATTTCATTCATCTTCGATTTAAATGATCAGAAACTGTTAAGAGTAAAATATTGATTCTTTTTTTGGTTGTAGTTATAGAAAAACAAAAATCATTTATATTTGGGCATTATGTAATCGACATGTCTTCTAATCATTTGGAGTAGGTTTCATTATTGACATGCTTTAATTTATTAATTAAAGATCCCACAGGTTATGAGGGGTCCAAATCGAACTTTTGGAAACTTATGGGTGTGAAAAGAGAAGAGAATTAAAAACAGAGACAGGTGAGTGAACAAATGTAAACGTCTTTCTGTCATTTGTTTGTTTCTGTGGTTTCCTTCTCTCTGTTTTACCGAGTTTGCTTAATCATTTTGTTCTTTCTGAGAGCTCATTTCTTACTGAGAAAATCATGAGGCATAGAGGACACACGGTCCTCAAGATGAGACATTATCAATAGCACTGTGAATTGTTAAATCATCTGTTCATTGTACAATTCTCAGTTAGCCTTTGCAAACACTATCATTAAATGTCTCACTTCAATTTCCAATCATGCTTTTTGTCGGAAATCTAATCTTTTTACGTTCTTAACGCCACATTTATTTATGTTTTTACACAAATAGTAAAATTGTGATAAAGTTGTACTTGACCGTTGTTCTTCCAGTTTTTTATACGATAAAGCTCTTCTTATGTAACCGTTCCTAGGATTTTTGTTTTCCAAAAGTGGATTATATAAACTCAATGAGTTGGATTATAGATAAGGAAAAGAAAAATTAGATTATCTAACAAGATATACATAAAAAGAATTTTCAAAACTTAGTTGAGATATATATATACAAGAAGAAAAAAGCAGAGATATTCATTTTCAAATGAATAACAAAACAAAAAAGAAAACAAAATATTTATATAATATGATCAGTTCCAACTTCCAAGATCGTGTTAGATGGTGAGATACGTATTGTGATTGCTCTTTAAGCGTTTAGTGATGAAAAGAGTTCTTAAGTAGTGTGTATTTTATGATGTCTCTACTTCCTCTGACTGCATTGCGCTAAGCTTCTTCTTCGCATAGATTGTGCAGACTATAGTCGCGCTCGCAGTTACACAGAAACCAAGAACATTCACTACTATCTCCACAGCCGAAAGACTGTGCCTCTCGTCTGATGCAACAGCTATTGTTCTTAACATTATTCCCCTGCAAATAACCAAAAAAAAACGATTTCAAGACTCTGCAGAACATGTCTTAGCATACAAACAGATATCGTGAGAGAGGACTCATACGTGTAGATTGAGACAAAGATCTCAGGAACCATTCCAACAAGAGAGCCTAAGATGTAAGGACCATAGTGAACTCCAGTCGCTAAAGCGCAGTAGTTGTAAATCATGTAAGGGAATGGAGAGACACGAATTAACGTGACTGCTTGAAACTGATGAAACCAGGTTCCTTCACCAGCGGCTCGAAGTATGGCTGCCTTTTTCGGGTATTTCTTCAACCATTCCTGCAGGAAAAGACAACGCCAAATTGATCATCTAAAGCTCAATAAGTATTGCAAACCAAAGAGCGCATACGATCCAAGTAAATTGGAATGATGGCTTACTTGCATCTTGTGGAGGAAGAGATGTCCGATTAAGAAAGGAAGAGTAACACCGATTGATGCAGCTGATAGAATCAAGAGAAACCCATTTCCATAACCAAAGGTAAGACCGGCCATCCACATGGAAGGAGAAGAAGGAAGAAGAATGCTTGGGAATAATGCTACTGAGGCAAAGAGGAGAAGACCAAGCACGGGGATGCTGAATGTGCTTCTCACCCAATTTATAAATGGAATCAGTTCCTGAAAAATACGTATTCCGTAAACACAGTAACAAAAATGAGGATAGATAAACTTCACTTTTGCATGATATTGATTTAATGGCTAGAAACCCTTTTTAATTTATAGCATCACTTGATGATTGCACGGACAGGAAACATGTAAGACTACTTTGGAACAATCAAGCATGGTAACATGAAGAGAACACCAGACAGAGCTCAAGGCGAATCACACACTAATCTCATTTCCCAGAATTTAAGCGAAATCTTCAATCTATGTGTAAAAGCTAAAACATGATCAACCTAAAAAAACACAAGAACCCTAATTTTCAACAATCAAAACCCAGAGAAAAACATAAAAAATTAGCTGAATATTCAGACAAAACAGAAACCAGAGTCGTTTATGCAACACCCAGATCTTCCGACAAAACAGAAAAAAGGGAAATAAGAAGAAGAAAAAAAGAACAAACCTTTTCGATCAAAAAGGGACCAATCCATTTAATAATAACAAATGCCAAAACAGCCAAAGAAGCGAGGAGAGAGATCAGTTTAACCCAGAACCAAACAGACGTCACGGACCCTATCGAAGAACATCCCGATGATTCCCCAGGAGATCCTTCTTCTTCATCCGATCCTCTTAATTTCACGTAATCTCCCTTCTCCGGATCCTCCATTCTCAATTTCAGCTCAGGCACCGTCTTATCGACGCCATCGCTGTACGTCATAGATCGGGACCGAAGATGGAACCACACAAAAAAAAAACCGAAACTTTCAGCACTCTCCTTAAAAAAAGTCACCGTCAGATTCGTTTTGCACCTCTGTTTTTTCCTTCGGTTTCCCGAGAAAATCAAAAGAGTAACCCGAGAGAATTAATGAGACCGTTGGATCGAAAAATTGAGAGAGCGGATGGGTTTATTAGATTCGAAGAAAAAGAATCTGAATTATTCGCTTATTTTTTTTAATTCCAGACTTTAAACAATAATATCCCAATAATTAGTGTTTGGTTTTTAGTTTTACACTTTCATATAAATTATTAAACTGGTGTCGTAGTCGGACACGTATGATTTTTGTAACTAGCTGTTGCTCACGAAGCGCCGATTTTTAGGCGAGTTGCTGAGTCACTTGCTTTTTATTCGCTGTCACGATAACTCCATGTATTATGTGTGTTTTCTGTTTTTGTTTTTTTCTTTTATAATTATCGGATCAAACAAGCCGCACAAAATCAGATGGTTTATCTTGGTAGGGTTTAGGGATGGGACCAACGCCAAGATGAAAAGTAGCACCGTAATGTTAATGAGTCAGAGATGGTATTCTAATTTTATTTTAGCATACTTGATGAAGAATGAAGAGGAAATTAGTTGCTTGAAAGCAATACCTATACAAAAGAGAGAATGAGAGAAACAAGACTATGAGAAGCGACCAAAGTTGATACTTCGAAGCAAATTTAAATGAAAGAAAAAAATCCCTACTTAAATATAAGTTTCTTATAATTAGTTGGACATATGGATAAAGCAAAACTCTCTACAAGGATACTTGATAGTAGTTACGTTATCAGAATAGATTTTTTAAATACAGATGTGGTGGATCGAGATCATAATAGTCATATCTCTTGGATGATGGTGACATGGTGTGTTAAGAATTGAAGTCTTAAAACAAAACAAAACAAGAATACGAAACCGTACAGAAAGAAATAGCTGTGACCTGTGAATAGTGAAGTCGTCACTTGTGAATTTGAGAATCGCTTGTTGATTACTCATATAGCCAAAGAGCCAGCTTTATTTATTGAAAGCGCTCGTTATTTTTGAATTCTGATATGTGCGTCCTACTATTTCATTGCGTTCGTACCATATACACTACCGCTAAGAGAATAAAATCGTGGATAAAGAATGACTAAAAAGTTGAGTAATCTCGGTTTTAAGCGAAGCAGCACAAACTCATTTGAATTATAAGTTTTATATTGTGTGCAAGCATTTTCTGTGAAACACTTCGTCTTTGAGGCTTTGGTCAGCATTTTGGCACAGTGCACATGTTTTCTCTTCTTCTTAAGAAGCGCAATCAGAATACTTGATGATCAATAGTAGAGTTTAGAAAAGATTAATCAACAGGACATATATTTGGAGCATAATAGTGCTAGAAATTGACTTTCAATTATAATCAAAAGAGTGATTGGCTAAACGCGTCAGGCTAACCACGCCACGCCACCTTTCCTTATTAATTTTATTATCCTGTTACGTCACCGTCAACCAGCGAAGCTGCCCCCACAAGCCAAACCCGGTTCATATAAACCGATTATATACTCAAAACTAAACCAGCTTTATCGTAATCCACAAAGTCACAAACACCCAAAAAGTTGACAACCCCACCCATTATTTCAACTTTAACTCACAGAAAAGGTTATCAACCACTACGTACCGTTCGATTATAAAAAGATGACGTCATCACCTTCCACTTTGTTCATCGTACGACTATTATCAGAAGATGCATGAAATCTACCGTGCGCCATACCGCACATACGAATAAATCATTCGACCACAAAGAATTACAAAGACAAAACGTAAAGTACCAAAAAGGTCTCTTTAGTTTGGTTTGGTTCTGTTCTTTCTCTCTGGCGAATCCAAAGAGGTTTCGGTCTCGGTCTCCGATCAAATCACGAACTTCTGTCGGAAATTTTCGGTGATAAATACCGTGGGAGGTTGTCGTTACGAGAATAGTCGCCGGAAACGAAAGCAGGGATATCGAGATTTCTTCTCCGGCGGGTTGGTTTCTGGTCGGAATTAGGTAAATATCTTATTGGTTTCGTTCTGTTCGGATTTTTTTCGGTCAGATTTGTATTATTTGAATCCTTAATCTATCTACAACCGTTCGATTTAAACTTTTGACGGTGGAGATTTAAGACAAACTCGGAGTTAAAAGACTAGTCTCTTTATTTGTGCCGTGAGGGTAAAATAGTGTTTTCGGGACCTGGTCTGGCAAATGACGCATTTACTCTTCAGCTTTATAAAGACTCCCATGGGCAATTTCGTCACAATTTTTATTTTAACTAAAAGTTGAGAGAGGAATGATTTAGTCTTCGCGTGAGTAACAAGCCAGAATCTCCATTTCCAGTTTTATCGATAAGTTAATATTCCTTTATCTTCTCGACGACTCAAAATATCGAAGAGAAACATAAATAAAAACGCGTAGCCCTAATTGACAAACATCTTGTGTCTCTGTTCTTCTTCGTTTCACGGTTTGTGATCTGTTTTTTTTTTTTTTTTTTTTTTTTTTTTTTTTTTNTTTTCTGCAAAATAGGGTTTGGATTTTAGCATTGAGAGACTTCGAATTATGGGTTCAGAACAAAACGACAACAGCACTAGCTTCTCTCCCTCAGAGCCTACGCTCTGCGCCAATGGCTGTGGCTTTTTCGGAACTCCATCGAACATGAACTACTGCTCCAAGTGTTACAGAGACATCCGAGCCACGGAGGAGCAAGCTGCCTCGGCTATAGCCGCCGTCGAGAAATCGCTAAACCCTAAGAAACCTCAAATCCAGCCACAGCAGACCTGCCAAGTCGCTCCGGGCGTCCAATCTGGGTCATCCTCATCAACGAGCGGCGGAGATTCGTCGAAAGCTTCCTCAGATCCGCCGAAACCGACGGGGACGACGAGATGCTTGAGCTGTAACAAGAAAGTGGGCGTTACTGGTTTCAAGTGCAGGTGTGGGAGCACTTTCTGTGGAGCTCATAGGTATCCGGAGAGTCACGACTGCGAGTTCGATTTCAAAGGAGCGGCCAGAGATGCCATTGCTAAGGCGAATCCTGTGGTGAAAGCTGATAAGGTGGAGAGGATATGATATTGATTTAAAGAGAGGAAAATCGGTAAAATTGGTGTTTCTCTTTTTATAAGTCTCGTGGTGTTGGTGTTTGGCTCGTTTCTGCTCTTGGTATGATTTCATTTGCTTTAGGGTTTCTTAGGAAGATTTTTAGGATTCTGCTTATGTGATTTCATGATTTGGACAGTGCATTTATTATTGTTATGTAATAAAAAAAAATGTTGGTCATATCAGAAACTTGTCTTCTTGTTATTGGTTAAATTCTCCTTCTTCTTATTTGGAGAAAGTGACTCTCTTAATTTGTTTATAGGCGACTCATGAACAAGTTGGGGTTTGTGTATAGCTTATGGTGGATAAGGTATATAGCTTGTATATAGTCGAGGGAGCATAGAGTTTATATGTATCGAACCATGGAAGATTTGGAGATGCCTTTGATTTAAGGGTTAGTGTCCTGTAGTTAGATGAATTATTGGTTTTACTTACTTCTAGCCTGTAGAAAAAATGGTGTTCTTTATTTCTTATCACCTGGAGTAATTTTCAATCATTTGAAGTTGTTAGACTTAGAACAACTGGAGCTTGTACCTAGCTTATGGTAGATAAAGTGAAGCTGTCAAAGATTCAAAGTAGTTGAATCGGAGATGTCTTGGCGTTTAGGCGATAGTGTTCTGGATTGAATGGATCATTGGTTTGGAGTAGCACTAAGCTTAGTAGCCTTTGCATGTGCAGGGATAATAACTTGAGAATCTTCTGAAACTTTAAAAGACTTGAGGGGTTTTACACAGGTCGGGTGTCGGGCTAGGTAGGATCGATTCGTTTGAAGCGGGTTTGTTTTGTTGTCGATGATATTGTGTATAAATTATGTGGTTTGTGAAATCATCTTACCTGGCAATGATCTTTATCTCTTTTGAGTCTATGTTGAGAAGGTTCGAATTCAATTGTTAAGCTACTAGAATCTTTTGGGTCGTCTCTTTGGTGGTTAATGGCGTGTGCAGTTGCACAGTAGTTGCGTTAGTTGTTGCGTCATCGGTGAATCCACAAAGCTATATTGGTAGCTTAGACTCTTTGAAAAGAGCTTAGTTGGTAACCATAGTTTTAGGCTCTTAGCAAGATGCTTAGGAGTTTTTCCGAAGGCTAAGAGGGAGCTGTCACAAAAACCGATAAAATGATTAAGGCATCAACATATATGTTGAATAGTATTGAACATCTCACTATATGCATCCGATCTATTTTGTGGAAATATCCACAAAAATTTCTAACATAATGTCTTTGCAGACAACTGTTTTCATCCGAAATTTTACTAGGTTTTTGTTGTTAAAATTCGTTATTTCCAATTGTCTAAACCGAGGAAAAGATATTGAAATTGAAAATGTTACATCAAAGCTATTGCTTAACCTACGGGTTGAGATATAAGTTATGTCTACTCCCTTTGGTATGGTAAACCGTTCCTATCACCATCACTTCTTGATGGTTACAATTCAAATCATGGGTCCATTTTTCCGAATCTGATCAAGCAATTTCCAAAAAGCAAAGAGAGAAAAGTAACGCACTATAGTTTTAATCTATAAAAAGTTTAAAACTAACAAATGAACATGTAGACTTCTACTTTCAACTTTGAAACATGTTTTTTGTCCTTCTTTACTATATGCTTTATATTTTTTTCGATTTTCTAAAGATATGGTGGGAAGATGAAGACCTTACTGCGACACTGCAACCTTTAGGAAATCAATTTCAGCCGAAGATGTAATACCATATGATCTGACATTGCATCAGTGGCATAAACTTTTGCAATTGGTGAGTTTACACCCAAAACATTATATATATTTTTTTTTATGAATTTGATTTTCAATTGGGATATTTTCTGTTTGCTTAGCCAGCTTTTGCATATCTAATATATCATTGTCCAGTATGGTCCATAGTATTAATAAAATTCATAAATCCAGAAAACGATAATACAAAAGTGACTTTTTATAGAAAAGAAAATAACTCATTTTTGCTTGAATAGAACTGACCTTGGCAAAGTCTAGTTGAGGAAGGTCCCTACACAAGTACATATAGTTTGAGTGCTTTGAATAATTTTCTTCTTTATACATCAATGCTGCGGTATAAAAAGCACCGAAACGACATTTCAAAACAGAAATCATTTTGACATTTGATTTGAACCATATTCTCAATTGAGGTATCGAGATAGAGCCATGAACGTTTGGATACAGCTCTGACCGAACTAGGAATTTAAAAATTTGCCATATCATAGGGTATTTCATCAAGTTGAACAACTTTTTGGCCAGTTCGCAAATTTTCATCCTAACACTAATTCAATAACGAGTTGAGTGTTCAGTAGTTTGTCTATCACATATATATAAGCAAATTTGTATATATAACTTTCTTTGAATGCCAACGATATGAAACCCAAAAGGTCTATTTCACATTTAATTGGCTCCTCCGAAATTTTGAATGGAAACTTTTTTCCTTGGGACGATTTGACAAATATACTTTTCTAAGGGGACCCTTCTTAAATCCCTTTACTATTGTTGGTATTGCCTTTTTGTTTTTCCTTTTTTTCCCTTTTCATTCCAAAATCTTTCTTCTACTTTTTATCTTCCTCTAGTTATGCTTTTAGGAAAAAAACGAATTCAAACTAATGTATTAAAAACTCATTCAAATAAGCCCATCTTTTAACAAAATTTGGTCCTACCAACAACACCGATTTAAATCATATCATATTTAATCCATAGACAACATCTCTGTAGTTTTTGTTTCAATGTGATTGTGACAAAATAAGAATCAATAACAATAAATACGGCTAAGAATAAAGACATACACGAACCTAAATTAAATGGTAAAAGAGCATGTAAAAAAATAACATACTCACATCACTCTCTCGTAAAGGGTGATGGAATTACAAAAGAATAGTAGAGTCTCATTGCATTAATAATGATATTCACGCGGAACAACCACGAACGGTAGTAAGTAGTAGTAGTAGTACACACACGGGTAAATTACGGGACCAGTAAAGGGGCATTAATGTCAAAACAATAAGTAAGTAGTAATTTTTTTTGTAATGAATCTGAGGGACCCACTTGTTGGTTTTAGTTTTTAACTGTGTTACGCTACACACGATTCCCTCCACTTCACACTACCAGACGGACAAACACTCTCTCTCCTCTGTAATTTATTTTATTTTATTTATTTTTAAAAGCAAATTGTCCCGAGAAATTAAACGGCGAGAAAGAAAGAAAGAAAGGAATTTTCTCGGGGAAACAAATTGAGGAAAACGGTAGAGAGAAGAAGCTTCCCTGTTTTGTTTTCTTAAAGAGGGAATTTGTTTGGTCGTTTTATGCGATTTGGAGAAGGAAATGTCGACGAGTTCAGGAACAGGTTCTGTGAGTTACAGAAATGGAACGCAAAGAAGCTCTCTCAGAACTCACTCCTCTGGTTCTACTTCTGGTCCTCAGAAACCTTCCCTCAAATCCAAGACTGTGCTTAGAAAAAGCAGTCCCGCCGCACTCGGTGGCGGCTCCTCTGCCGCAGGTTCTAAGGCTGGAAACGCCGGCGACGCTGGTGGTAATAAAAGTTCATCTTTTTTTTACCTTTAAGATTTCACTGTTTCGATTTTTTTGTTTGGGAATGGTGATGTATTTGTATTGCATGATGCGTTTTAGTTCCTGGGAGGGTTCGTGTAGCTGTTAGATTGAGACCTCGCAATGGTGAGGAAATGATCGCTGATGCTGATTTTGCTGATTGTGTTGAGTTGCAGCCTGAGGTACAGTTATATATATATATGCTGAGTCTGGTGTTTTTATGAAATTTGTGGAGAGAGCTCGATCAGTTATTGTGTTTTGATTCGTTTAGGTGAAGAGGTTGAAACTAAGGAAAAACAATTGGGACACTGATACATTTGAGTTCGACGATGTACTCACCGAGTATGCTTCGCAGAAGCGAGTTTACGAAGTTGTGGCCAAACCTGTTGTTGAGGTATTTTGTAGCACAATTCAACATCCAGAGCTTGACTGTTCTTCACAAATTTACATGATATTTGCCTTTTTTTTTCTTTGACCTCTTTGTATAGGGTGTTTTGGATGGTTACAATGGGACAATTATGGCGTATGGTCAGACCGGTACTGGTAAGACTTATACGCTTGGGCAGCTCGGGGAAGAAGATGTAGCTGATCGTGGTATAATGGTCCGTGCTATGGAGGATATTTTAGCCGAAGTGTCGTTGGAGACGGACTCTATATCTGTCTCTTATTTGCAGGTGGATTATATTTCTCGATTCTGTTTCTTTTTGTTCTTATTTAGGTTTCATGTGGGTTCTTGGCAAGTTTGCTTATTGTATTTGTTTGTTGGATACAAAATGCAGCTTTATATGGAGACTGTACAAGACCTTCTTGACCCGGCTAACGATAACATTGCGATAGTTGAAGACCCCAAAAGTGGAGATGTTTCTCTTCCAGGTGCCACCTTGGTCGAAATTAGGGATCAACATAGCTTCCTGGAACTCCTTCAACTTGGAGAAGCTCACCGTTTTGCTGCTAACACCAAATTGAACACCGAGTCATCCCGTAGTCATGCCATCTTAATGGTGAATATTACTGATCCTGGTTTTTGCTTAGACTGTTGTTGGTTAAAAAAAAAAACTTGCATGTTTATCTCGTCAACTAAATTGCAGGTTAATGTCAGGCGCTCGTTAAAACCAAGAGATGGTTTGTCAAGCGAAAGTAATGGAAACTCCCACATGACTAAATCTCTCAAGCCTCCTGTTGTCCGGAAAGGAAAATTAGTTGTGGTGGATCTTGCTGGCTCAGAACGTATCAATAAATCAGGTTCAATTTTTCATTTACAATCTCATTTTGTGTGAAAGATTTATATTTTTCTTGTATCTGAACTAGTGTTTGTTTATATATTTTATCAGGAAGTGAGGGACACACACTAGAGGAAGCCAAATCTATCAATCTCTCTCTGAGTGCACTCGGGAAATGCATCAATGCACTTGCTGAAAATAGTTCTCATGTTCCATTCCGTGATTCAAAGCTAACTAGATTGCTTAGAGATTCATTTGGAGGCAAGTTATTCTCTGCTTTTTCTGCACATTTATAGGTTTTAGTGTTAGACCAGAATACTTAGCTCTTAGTCGTGGTTTTCAATCAGATCTTTTCTTATTTTTACTAATGTTGACTTGCTTGACATGTGGCCTATGATCTCAACAGGCACTGCAAGGACCTCCTTAGTTATTACAATTGGTCCATCACCACGACATCGAGGGGAGACAACAAGCACTATAATGTTTGGGCAGAGGGTAGGGACCATTGCTTTGCGCGACTCCTTTTTCCTTGTTTGATTATTACACTTAGCGGTAAATGATTCTTTGGGCTAATAATGGTATCATCATCATCCTGTTGCATTTTTTGTTAACGTTTAATGTATTAGTTAACTGCGTGCTGGTTCGAATTCTTTGTTTGCTTATTTTGATGGCTACGTTTTAACTTTGGGTTTATTTATAGGCGATGAAAGTGGAGAATATGGTGAAGCTAAAGGAAGAATTTGATTACAAAAGCTTGTCTAAACGGCTTGAGGTACAACTAGACAATCTGATTGAGGAAAACGAAAGGCAGCAGAAAGCATTCGTTGATGAAATCGAGAGAATAACCGTAGAGGCACATAACCAAATCTCTGAGGCTGAAAAGAGATATGCCAATGCACTAGAGGTACGTGAGTTCTTTTTGTGACGTGATGGAACTGAACCTTGCTATTGAGATCTTCCTTTTTTGGTGTATTGTTCAGTCATCGTATCTGTTGTGTAGGAGGAAAAGCTAAGGTATCAGAATGATTACATGGAATCAATAAAGAAGCTCGAGGATAACTGGTCAAAGAATCAGAAGAAGCTGGCTGCTGAAAGACTTGCACTTGGAGAGAAAAATGGCCTGGACAACACATCGAATGGAAATGTACGTCTCTCGTCATGCATGACATTTGTTTACCCTTTCAAATATTGTCTCGCGGAACCTGATTTCTATACCTTTTTTTTTTCTTACAGAGATCAATAGCTCCAGCATTAGAGGAAGTCTCTGAACTGAAAAAGTTGCTTCAGAAAGAAGCTCAGTTGAAGATGGCGGCTGAAGAGGAAGTGAATAGGCTGAAACTTCAACTCACTGAGTCTAAAAAAGTGGAAGTATATCCCTAAAACCTTCCTTTCATCTGTTTCTGTTTTCGTTGTTGTTTTGGTTTGTTTGTAGATTATTTATTTTCCACTCAAAAGTTTTATCGGGATATAATTCCTTAGGTGTCAGGAAATGCTGAGATCATGAGACTCCATAAGATGTTGGAAACTGAGACACAACAAAAAGAAAAACTAGAAGGGGAAATAGCGACGTTGCATACTCAACTACTACAGTTGAGTCTTACTGCTGACGAGGTAAATAATACAGGGATCTTCCACACAAAAAAGCATGTCTTTATGATAGATAAAAGATCAAGCTTTCAAACAACTGAAATGAAATTATCTGAGGGTGTCCGGTTCTAATCCTTCTTTACATATGCTCAGCAGACACGACAAAACCTTGAGAGACATAGTTCAGAGAAAACACCTGGTGCTCTAGATTCTTTTATGTCACAGTTAAGGCTTCCTCAGAGCCAAGATCCGGGAAATGCTGAGAAAGCTCCTGTAGCTAAATTATTTGAACAAGGTAATTTCTAGTGTTTCAATACCATTTCCGTTCACTACAACAGGAACATATATAACATCTTACACCAGTTTTTCTCCTGAAGTTGGTTTGCAAAAGATCTTGTCTCTTCTTGAAGCTGAAGATGCTGATGTACGGATTCATGCTGTTAAAGTAGTAGCAAATCTGGCTGCCGAAGGTTTCCTTCTACAACCTTCGATTTTTTATTTTATTTTTTAACCATTACCTAATCAGGGCCTCATTATATCTTTGAATTGTTTACTGTATGTAAAACCAGAGGCAAATCAACAACAGATCGTGGAAGCTGGTGGTCTCTCTTCCTTACTGATGCTTCTGAGAAGTACAGAAGATGAAACCATTCATAGAGTTGCTGCTGGTGCAATTGCTAACCTTGCAATGAATGGTAAGGAAATGTTGTTCCCATGGGTTAATTCATTTAGTTGATCATTTTATATTTTCGTATTTGTTTAGTGAACCAACTTATATTTAATTCTTATTCTCAGAAACCAACCAGGAGCTAATCATGGATCAAGGGGGCATCGATTTATTGTCATCAACAGCAGCTAATGCTCAAGATCCTCAAACCCTCAGGATGGTAGCTGGAGCAATCGCTAATTTATGTGGAAATGGTATGTTGACTATGTTCCATATACTACTTATAAATGAAAATAAGAATCCACAAACTATTTATTGACTAAATTCTGGAACACAATCATTTTTTTCCCGCATCACACAGATAAATTGCAGACAAAGCTAAGATCAGAAGGAGGAATTGCAGCTTTGTTGGGAATGGTCAGATGTGGACATCCTGATGTGCTTGCACAAGTTGCTCGGGGAATTGCAAACTTTGCTAAATGCGAGTCAAGAGCATCAACCCAAGGTATGAATCTTCCAAATGTTCTCTTTGGCAAAAGCCAAACATCTCCTTATCTAAGACTTATTCACTTAATGCACCAATTAGCAGGAACTAAGAGAGGGAAATCACTCTTAATAGAAGACGGCGCGCTCTCTTGGATTGTCCAGAATGCCAAAACCGAAACTTCAGCTATTAGGCGGCATATCGAATTAGCTCTGTGCCACTTAGCACAACACGGTAAGTGTATTCATACGCATATACATTCAACATTGGTTTGCATCAACTAAAACCTGCAGAATCAAGCCATTGTAACACAATATTTTTGAGCTTTGCAGAAGGGAATGCGAAAGAGATGGTAAAAGAAGGAGCAATATGGGAACTGGTGAGGATCTCAAGAGACTGTTCGAGAGAAGACATAAGAAGTCTTGCTCATAGGACTCTCACTTCAAGTCCCACTTTCCTTACTGAACTTAGACGTCTTCGTGTTGATATCCGGTAAGACCGTTTAACTTCTAACTTAACAGAATCGAATTGCGGGATAAAGAAGGATTGTTCAAACGGAATTCAAAAAGCAAAGAGATGAGAATTTCTCTGATTTTGCTTTTCTTTCGGTTTAGGGTGGTTTGTGGTTTTCTTTGTGGCTTTGGCTTTTTTTGTTTTGATTGGATGTGTATATTATTTTGGCGGGTTTTGTTTGTGTATATAGACGTGGTAGTGAAAATTAAAATAAATTATGCTTAAATTTATTGACTTAATGCACCAATTATGCAGGATATATTTACTCTTTCATATATGTACACATACAAGTTGGAATATGTTTTTTGGGATAGTTTGTTTTCGATTAATTTGCTTCAACTGGCAGGCAATTCAGCTCTCAAGAAGAGCCTGGTATGGATTTTTTTCATCGTATTAAATGTTAAAATATAGTAAAAAAGTTGGTTTAATATATGATCAATGCGGTATCAGAACGCATATGAACGCATATAAGTGGTGCGGTTAAACTGCGACTGAACTAACAACTGCTGTTTGAAAGTTCGGGTACACATTCTGCAGATACATGATTCACATGCATACAACATATCACATATGTTAGAGAGACATATGTTCATGAGTTCATCAACGAACCAAATCTAAAAAGAAATACATACTAATTTAGTGATAGAGATGTGTGATAATGAATTCATATCCGTGGAATGGTACGTACCAGTCCACTAAGAGTTACTACGGGCCATATCCAAAAAGACATACTAATTCAGCCTATTTAGAAAATTGGTGGTCAAGTTTATCCCATCCATTCGATGGGCTGAACATGCTAGCCATCGAGCCCGGCCCAATGTTTTTTTATATTATATATGCATGTTTTTATTATTTTTTTAAAAAATTGACGTCATGTGGATATTGTATTATGTATATTAGTAATTCTATGTTTTGGTGTGGACAAAAACTTATATGCTCAACCCCTTAGGTCCTTAATCTGCATTTGCTTTGGTTTTACATTTTTTTAATATAAAATGATAAAATCATAGGCACATTAAACCAATTCCCGAATTTGACAAAAATATATACATCTATTACCTATACCATCATCCACACAAACACATACGTATTGGTATTTGCCGGCATGAAGTGTTGTCGAATTTCTTCAGTAATATAGAGAATATACTCTCAAAGCAGGTTTACCTTAATTAAAATAGTATTTTAAAACAAAGTCGTCTACTATAATAATGAGCATAAACAAAGTCATGTATTAGAAAAATAATTGGGAGGTTGACAACAAAATAACAGAAACTATCGGCCTACAATGCCTACAATACTCTCTTTTGTCAACTAAGTACTGTATTATATTTTAAAAATGTTATCAAAGCAATCACAATTAATCATTTTCTAGTTAAAACGAATGACTTAATTAATTGTTCGAACTTTGAAAATTAATGACTTCTGGTTTTCGCAGCTGGCTGGAACAAGTCTAAACGCACATCTGAAAAAACGTCTTAAATACTTTTCTGGATATTATAGCAGCGTTTCTTGACCATTCAAGTGCTTAGTCAGTAGTAGAAACAAAAATATTTCTATATATATTTGGTTCATTATAGAAATATTCAAGACTGGGTAAAATTGTTGAAGTGGTAAATAGAAAGTCGTGCGGTGATTAGTTATTGAGCTGTAAACAAATAGCTTCGATTGGCGATATTAACAAAAACTGATGTTGATGTTGTTTATTAATTTAACAATAGTTTCGATTAGCGGTATTAACAAAAATTGATGAAAAACATGAAGAGGAAGAAGATTAGAAGACGTTTTAGAATCGTTTTTCCAAGATTTTCCCAACATCGCAATAGTTTTGTAACTGCAAATGATATCAATCAAACGATCTATAACTGAGTTGTACTATATATATTCTCAATTTAATTAAAAAATTACTGGTTGATACCAGTTTGTACTATATCTTTGTCTTTAGATAACAGTAATTGAAGATGAATAAGTAATCATTATAAAAATATTATCAATAATATAAAAATAAACTCTCATGCGGCGTGAGGGAGAAGTGGTGTGTACCACTCCTAATTACTTGTGTGTGCTTCTAGTCTTCCACTTCGTCACTACTCAACAGCTAACTCATAACATAGATCATGCTGTGATTGTGATGATTTTATTTATTCTTTTTCTTTTTGGCATTGTATATGCAAAAGTCAACCATTTTTTCTCATCAAAAGTCAAATAATTTATCTCTGTATTTTAAAAAGCACTTATGTTAAAAAAGTCAAAACATTCTCTTTCTTGAACATCAAATAAATCTGGCCACAGTAGTTAAGGCTAGCCTTCATTATTCCTAAAACATTGAGTGGTATATATAAGATTCAGCTCAACAATTCTCTTGTGAAAGAAATTTAGCAGATGACTAGCTCAACTTCTTCCTCTCCAATTATTATATCATTCCGTTTAGTGATCTATGCTATTGTTGTCATGGATGTCATTATATTACCAACAATATATGATGCATGTTGTTTGCAAAAAGAATATTATTAGTTACAAAATACAGTATTGTACAAATGATCATATATGCATCAAGATAATATAACTCTACATAGATAAATTATAAAATTCTGGAGTACATATTTGCATAGATGATTCAACCCGCAAAATCACACAACATATACAAACTTTTGAAAACTCAAAAAAACTTTTGAAAACTCATGTAGTCTAATGGTTTGTGTTAATATCATCGTTATGTCACCAATCATCAATTATGTTCAAACCTGGATAATGTTTGTTACCAAAGAAATAAAATTAATATCCAAAATTGATAATAATTTGTTTGCATTTTGCATATTAGATTTTACTCTTACTCATCGGTCTACAATAAAATAAAATATATTATTATGTTCAACTAGTTTAATTTTAAAATATGTTCAACTAGTTTTTTTTTTGTAGATATATAAAGGGCTTTCTTGGTAGATCTTCTTTTAGTTTTATAAGTTTGAGAACATTTCATGTTTAGCTATATCGTGTTCTGCTCTTGTGTTGATTTAATCGAACTGAGTTTTTGAACATTCACTTGGATTAATCCGAAGGCGTTTTTTTTTTCACTTAGCTTAAATCCGTTTGAATATGTTAGGGACACATGTTCATCAGTGGATAAAATGATAAAATCCAATAATAATCAAATTCTGAGTGTAGTTTCAATATTAAATTGGACGGCTAAGATTTCATTTAGGGAATATCCTCAGATCCGCGAAGTTCTCCTAAACCTAAGGAAATTTTGTCGACGCTATATAAAAAGAGTCGACATGCCTTAACCGTATCTTTTGCAAAATATATAAAATATTAATCGGCGTTATAGTGGCCTAATCAATAAACAAACTCCAATTTACAACTATCATTCTATCGAAGTAAATAAACTATTCTAATCATATAAAAAATCTGTGATTATAGTAATACGGATAATACATGTTTTTGTCACGTCCGAGGAACAACATACCCCTTGAGAGTAATGGTGTGATCTTTGTAAAAGTTTTAAAATAATTTGATCTGCCCGACTATCCCTAACAATTAATTAATAATCTCTTGTGATATGTTTAGCATATAAACTAATGCACACAGAGAGGTCGTGCGAATATCTTCCCGGTGTCGGGAAACTGAACCTATTTATGATCTACATAAAAAAGAAAAAAATTGCAAATTGATGAGATAGAACAATCCGAATAGCTTAAGGACATGAAAAAGCTGTCATGCTAGAAAAATATTACTAGAGCCGCAAGTTGACAAACAAACTCACCTCGATCATAAATATCATCAGAGATTAACAAATATACTGTATTAAATTTGATGCGCAGAAATATCATGATCGATTTGATATTTGCTAAATACATTAGTTTATTGTGGGTACTACTTTAGACTTCTTAGGTAGTTGCTCAAAAAAGAGAAGACTTTAGATCAAAGAGAGGGGGAAAACATATTGAAATTTGGCGCCAAAACACTAACAGTCAAAAAGTTACACCGAACTTTGTCTTGTCAAATCCACTCCTTTTGGCTTTTATTATCTGGTTTCCATTGTCAACTACGAAATTGCCCTTACGGAGACTATTTTAGGTTAGGTTTCACGCTTATATTATATAATCAGAGAGTATTTACTAGTATAAAAGAATTTTTCAATTACTGTGGTCACTTAGGTAACAATAGCGGGCAATAAAAATGTTAATAACAAATTTTCCTATGTTTAACTGTACAGTTTTTATATAGAGAAAATTAGAAAGATATGTTCAAGTGGTTAATAATACATAACACAGCAAAAATGGTAAATAATACGTAACGATTAACACAGAACAAATGGTAAATGATACATAACAATTAGAATTGTACAGAATAAAATGAAAATGGTCCTACGAAAATAAGAATGTATGAGCTGTATTGCCACGTCAGTAAATTCCCCCACGGGATTTTTCTGTCCATTCAACGTTTCGCTCCTACGAGTTGCTCAAAGGCTGTTTTTTTTCTTGTGGGTTGTGTTTTTTTTCCTTTCTGCATAATTATTTTTATAATTGTTTCGAATTATTCTTAAAGAAAGTCACATTATCCATAAAATAATAATTTCTCTGAGAATTAACAACACCGACCGACCCGACCCAAATCTCGTGGACCCTCTTCTTTTGGTTGATTCTGTTGCCAAGTCTACCGTAATGATCTTATTACGTCCTGGTGACGTGGCTCCCACCGGCTACCGATTACTGGCCGTTCCCGTTTCCGGCGGAGAATCGTACACAATTTCCCGCTAAAAACGACGTGGAAAGAGCCAACAAAGACAACGAAAAAAACTGTTATTGAAAAAGAGCCAAGATATAGTAGTATATTATAACATCAAGAGCCAAAATATTGTCGACAAATTTCTTTTGGACGTACGGAAAAGCTCATAACTCTGTTTATTTTTGTAGTTGTTCTAAGATTCTCCGCCAACATATTTTGATTTTTGACACATTTTTTAATTTTCTCGAGGCTCTAGCTATACTCCGGCTGTCGAGTTCATACATAAATCGGATTTTAATACTAGCAAATTGGTCATTAATGATAGGTAAAACATTAACAGCTAATAAATGCAGCAGAAGAAATCGTCTTCGTCCGTTAAGCTTAGCGAATAGTTAAATTGCTTTTGCAGCTTCGGTTACTGCACCGCACGTCCAAGGATGTATGGAAACTGAAATAATAGTAGTAGTAGTCTAGTAGTACAATATTACGGAGAACTCTGTCGTCCACGTGGCAAGATCTAGATCGTCTATGATTTTATTAGATCGTTAAGACATACTATGCGATTGCACGTGACATGGTTCTGTTCCTTCTGGAGAAAGTGGCCCATACGTGGGGCATATTCGTATTTAATGCGAATGATCTTTAGATCCCTTCTGTGATACACTTGTTTTCTTTTCAAAATTATACTAGTCTTATTATATAAATTTGAATCTTCAAAGTTACTAATTAAAAGAATTGTGACAAGTGTCAATTTAATTATGTAAGATCTTGACATGTGTCAAAATTAAAAATAATAAAATTACTAATTTTAAAAAGAAAAATCATAAAAGAAAATTATAAACAAAGTATAATTAGTAATTAGAAAAGTAATTTTCCTTTTAAAAAAAATTTAATTATATACAAAAAACTTTTTTTAAAAAGTCAATTATAAACAAAAAGGATTAAAGTAAACAAAAAACAAATTATAAAAAAAGTAATCGAAAAAGTAATTTACCTTTTAAAAAAAATTCAGTTATAAACAAAAAAAAGAATAAAGTAAACAAAAAAAGAAATTTACCTTTAAAAAAAAAAGTATAAACCAAAATGATTAAAATAAAGAAAAGGTAATTTAACTTTTTTAAGAAATCATAAAGTTCAAAAAATTAGAAACAATCACCTATATATAAAAGTATGTACTCTCTCATAATCTTTCAGAAATACAATAACACAAACGCTTACAAAACATCATGTATATTTTCTCATTCTCTTATTTATTTTAAAAATCTATTTCTTTTATTCTATTTTTTTTATCTTAGATATTATGTTTGAATTAAATAACACATGTTTAAATAAGAAGAAGAACATACCAAAGTTAATACAAACATTAAATGGGGAGTAGAAGAAAGTGTATGAAGCTGTTATTAACTCGATTGACTGTAAGAAAGGGAAACTGTTTTTCCTCAAAGGACCAGGAGGAACGGGAAAAACGTACGTGTATAAGATAATCATCTCTAGGTTAAGATCACAAGGAAGAATTGTACTACCAGTGGCATCATCTGGAATAGCAGCTATACTTTTACCCAATGGCAGAACTGCACATTCGCGTTACAAAATTCCAATAGAATTTCATCAAGACAACATGTGTAACATTAACCGTGGTACCATGCTTTCAGATTTACTTAAAAAACTAGAACTCATCATTTGGGATGAAGCACCTATGTGCCATCGATTTGCGTTTGAAGCTCTTGATGGGACTCTTCGAGATGTACTCTCCACGCAAAATCCAGATGCAGCAAGCAAACCCTTTGGCAGAAAAACAGTTATTCTCGGTGGTAACTAATTACTCGCCTAGGCAAAAAGATTATTGAAGTAGAAATACTAACTGAGACTCATGTGGGAAAACAGGTTCTTATTCCTAGAATAAGTCTTATGCCAACATATGCAAAATGGTCTTTCAAACTAAAAAGGCGTCCATTTCTTATACGAGTTTGCTATGTAATGACTATCAATAAGAGTTAAGGTCAAAGCTTAAAAAAAGTTGGTTTATATTTGCCAAGTCCAATCTTTTCACACACGGACAATTATATGTCGCACTATCGAGAGTCACTACAACTGCAGAACTTCGGATTCTTAACGTATGCACAAAATATAACGACAATAATATTCTATAAAATATTGTATATCAAGAAATTTTTAACAATATATAATATACTGAGAGAGACAATATTATAAAAGAACTAATATGTTATTTTACAAAGAATAATATTTAAATTCGAAAACACGAACCTATCATCTAACTGAAGCCAATCGATCACTGAGACCATTTGAGCACAGAGTCATGCTCACGTCCGTTTTGTTTTCATTACTCTTTCTTTGTTTTACAAGTGAGTTTTTCATTGCCGCCTTATTATTTACTTATACTTCGACTGGACACGATCAAATGTCAAAAGAATTGAAAATTCAAGTTTAACATCAGGAATATGGAAGTAGACTTACCTTTTCATACGATATATGAAGATTGAAATTTGATCAAATAGATTCGAATTTCACAAGGAAGTGTAAAAAAACAATTTCTTTTTATTTTTTTTAAAAATCAAAATTTTTTAAAAAATTACAAATAATAACTTCAATTAAAAACCCGTGCAACGCACGGATCCTAATCTAGTAGGATATAAAATCTAACAATCCCTATTAATATACGAATCTAATAATTTTTGGAATCTTCTAACTGTAGCCACTTTTATATCATCAAATTATATATGAAGTTAAGGAAATCACGCTTATAAACGATCATAAGTTACCATTAAAGTTGATACGTGATATTCCGTTTTTTTCATTAGGATTAATTTAATTAAAAACTTTGGTATATAATCGGTAGGCCGATAAAATCACCTCATCGACGTGAGTGTCACGCGCGAATTAACTTTTCTTCCGATACGTCTGGACCAATTAAATGTTACCACGTGACTAACCCCTAATTCCTCTCGAGGAAACGACAGTTTTACCCTTCACGACACGCTTAAAAGTGACACTCTCTCTCTTGCCAGCTTTATAAGTGGGTCCCTTAAAGATCTTCCTCCTCTTAAAATTGCGCCTCTCGATTCGGAGATTCCCAGGATACGAAAATACGATTCTAACCTTAGAATGCCAGAGATATCGGAACCAAAGTATACGAGGCTTATTACCGAACATCAACTTGTGGGAAAGTACGGAATTTCGAGAAGCGCGTAGCACTCACGTGGCCACGTTATGAGGTGGGTGGGTAGGGAAGAGAATTCTCATCTTAGCTACCAAGCGAGTATCATTTGACGTGGGACCTTTAAGATTATGACACGTGGCCTACCCTGGCCGTTAGATCAGTGATTGTCGGGAGGGATCATACTAGAGTGGAAAGCACGCAAAGGCAAAGGAAACCTCACAAGGACAGGTGGCGTCCTAGCTGGACAGTTGAACTACCAAAACTAAGGATCTCTTGACACGTGGAGATTTGTCTGGTTGGTTTTGTTGGTTTTCCTTTATGATGGGATTTCTAACTAATTGTAATAGCTAATTAAACCATTTCGTTGGGATTTAGTTTGATGTTTTGGATGGTTTTGTGTTTGGTACGTAGCGTAGGAGTGTAAGTTTTAAAAAATGTAATATTTGAACGTAAGGCTTAGAATTAACAGAGATATTGAACTTACCTTAAATAAACGGATAGATAATCCTCAGAGAAATTTGTTTGTCAAGAAGAATTGAGTTAAATACAATGGGTTAACGTTTTGCTGGGGTTAAAACTTTTAAAAGGAGTGAATGATGATGATTGTAGGAACATTTTAAGGTTAAAAAAAAAAGAATTTTTTTAAAATGAAACATTATAAGTCCAACTCAAGAAGACTTTTAGCATTAGAAACATGCGTGAGTCGTGCTCTTCCATGTGACTTTTCAATAATTTGCAGAGATAATAAAAAACAAAAAAAGTTAATTAAATATGTATTTATCTCTATATATATATAAGGAGTCCAGTGAATGGAAGGATTATGTGAAAACGTGCTTTGTATTATCTAGAGAGAGAGAAACAGAAAAAGTAACAGTCTCTCAGGTACCGAGAGAGATTAACTGAACGGCACCGTTTTGTTTAGAGAGAAACGCCTTTGAAGAGATTTGATATGTGTTTTGTTGCTCATCTTTGGTAATAAGAAGAAGAAGAAGAAGAAGAAGAAGAGAAACAAAGGAGCAGAAGAACAAGAAGACGAAAAAGAGACTGAAAACGACGGAGTCGGAGAGATAGAGAGAAAGATAGATATGGCGATGAAGGGTTATTTGGATGAGTATGAAAAGCTTGTGATTAGGATGAACACTCCAAGGTTTGTTTGCTTTTCTTTTCTCTTGATTTTCTAAAGAACAGATCCTAAGATTGGAAAAACCAAGAACCTCATTTTTTTTTTTGTGAGTAACAAATGATTTCGTGTTTTACTATTCTGGAAATTTTCTTCCTTGATTTCCTTATCTTTGAAAATTTTCCCGGAAATTATGAGATTTAATATTTTCAAAATTTCAAAATGATTTTTCAAATTTCATAAGTTTCTTTTTCGTCCATCGTTAGATTTACTTTTCTTTTTTTTCCAAACAAAAATATTAAAATATTTAAAAGCTTTGTTCTTTCTGTCTCTTCCTAGAAGATTTCCCCCAACTCTCTTTCGGCCTCTTTTCTTTCATCAACTTGAATTTTTTTTCTTGTGAGGACTTATCTTCTCCAAACTTTTAATTTATAAATCCCATTTAAAAGATAAGTTATTATATTTATTTTTGAGGTAAATGGAAAAAATAATCTAAAACGAGTTCGTACATAATTTACAGGGTCGTTATCGACAATGGTGTTTGTTCTTCAGCGACAGTCGTCAAGGTTTGTCTTTTTTTTCTTTTAATCACCATAAAAATTAATAGCCTCAAAGTAAATGATTCATTATTAATAATTTAACAATTCCATGTTTTCTTACTCAGGTTGACAGTGCAAGAGGACATGGTATATTGTTAGAAGCCGTACAAATCCTCACCGATTTGAATCTCTCCATTAAAAAAGCTTACATTTCTTCTGATGGAAGATGGAACATGGATGGTAATAACAACAATTAAAAACCTCGAAATTATAAATAGTCAAAGTTTTTTTTTTAGTTATGCATTTATAACTCTGTTTTTTTTCCTAATTCCTTTTGTGTGGTCTCGTTTTTTCTAATTTCTGCAGTTTTCCATGTGACTGACTTAAACGGAAACAAACTGAATGATCAGAGCGTGTTGAGATACATTGAACAGGTAATTTCGTGATTTAATATATATATATATATATATATATATATATATACACACATTTGTTTAAACTTTAAACAATGTCTGAATTCATGAACGTGGATTCTAAAAATAGAAACTTTTTCTTTTCTGGTTTCACAGTCGATTGAGACGGTTTACTACGGAGAAGACATTGAAGTAAACAATTTAACGGCCTTAGAGTTAACCGGAACGGATCGGATCGGTTTATTATCTGAGATGTTTGCCGTTCTCTCTGACCTCAACTGCGATGTAGTTGACGCTAAGCTGTGGACACATAACGGTAGAGTTGCGTCTATGATCTATCTCAAAGACTGCAACTCAGGATCTCCGATTCTTGATTCTCATCGGATATCCAAGATCGAGGGACGGTTGAAGAACGTTTTGAATGGCGATAACGACGTGAAATCCGCTGCAAAGACTTGTGTTTCGGTGGATATGATGACGCACGTTGAACGCAGGCTCCATCAGCTTATGTTCGAAGACAGAGACTACGAGAAGAGATCCAAGAAGCAGGAGAGATCTCCTATGGTGGTTGTCACGGTTCAGAATTGGGCTGAGAGGGGCTACTCTGTAGTCAATGTTCATTGTCGCGACCGGACTAAGCTTTTGTTCGACGTGGTTTGTACGTTAACCGATATGGAATATGCCGTGTTTCACGCTACTATCAACACCTCTGCAGACCAAGCTCACTTGGTATGTTTCCTTATAACGATCATGCAAATTCGTTTTAAAGTTGAGGGTTTTACGTGCGATGTTGAGCTGATAGATCTTTCCTTCTTTTTTGGGTTGACTTCTTTAGGAATTCTATATTCGGCACAAGGATGGATCACCGATAAGTTCAGAAGCAGAGAGACAACGAGTGATACAATGTTTAGAAGCTGCGGTGGAAAGAAGAGCATCTGAGGTATAATAAGACCACCCTGAAATTGGTTGAATGTTTTGATTGTTTAACCTGTAATCTAAACCGTTCTTTGGTTTTGTTTGTGTGTGTTTAGGGTGTGAGATTAGAGTTCAGACATCCAGACAAGCAAGGTTTACTAGCGGAAGTTACGCGGACCTTCAGAGAAAATGGTCTGAATGTTACAAGAACAGAGATATCAACGAGCTGCGGCATGGCTACAAACATATTCTATGTAACTGATGCGAATGGAGATGAAGCCGATTCGAAATTGATTGAGTCGGTTAGGGAGAAAATTGGTTTGGAGTGGTTAAGAGTGAAGGAAATGCCAACTTTGAGTCATAAAAAGGGAGATGGAGAAGAACAACAACAGACTAAAGCAGTGTTGGTCTCGCTTGGGAGTTTGGTTTGGAGAAACCTAGTCAGCTTTGGTTTGATCAAATCATGTTCTTAAAGTCTTTCAAATGTTGGATTAACCGAACCAATCCAACAGTTTGATGAAATTCATCATTTGAGAGGCACGCAGACTTTACCTTAAAAGAAGCCTGCGTGCCTTGAAAAAGGATTATTTTTTTCTTATCGGGTTGGTTTGGTAAATTTAATTTTAAGTTAGGCAAATGATGTTTGGTCTTGTTTTTTGTAAATAGAGAAAGAGAGGAGAGGGACGAGTAGGTCTTAGAAATGGCTGTACAAATTAAAATTAATTAACATTATTATTATTGTGTGTTAAGTTATTAAAGGTTGACTTGAATTTTTCTTAGTGGAATATTATAGTCGTTAAAGGTTGGCCCAATTATTTAAAATTTTGGAAAAATCTAGATGTTGTATGAACATGTCCCATAAAAATATTGCGTCATAGTTTTCCAACAAGAAAAAGGACAATAAAGGTAGGTAGCCAATAAAGCTTTTCGGTGGGTGATTCCTGGAGTAATTTGAAAATGATGCATTGGTGTCTCTCTGTTTCCCACACCACGTTGATCAGTTTCTTATTTTAATTTTGTTCGAAATTTATTTCAGAAGAGTTGGTGGTAGAAAGCGTAAATATAGATTTATCTCATTGTTCAAATTCAAAATCTAAAAAAAAAAATCAAATCCCCATCTCCAATGAGATAAATCTATACAAAAAGCAGGTTATTACTATTTAGAAATTTATAATCCAATGTTCCATTTGATGTACAACAATTGATATATTTGACGTCCTTCTCATGTATTAGGTCTAAGTTCTGTGTCAATACTACCGACAACTTTGTATGCCATTCTTCTTACCTCAACTATTTGTTATCAAAACTTGACTTAGATTTATATAATAAAAGGGATGACAATTTGTATAACTTGTCGTTGGAGCTGGATCTCCCACAGTTGTGTCTTAAATGTACTCATGTTAACCTACACACCATCTTCATGAAGAGCCGAAACTTCTCTCTTGTTTTTAATGGATTTGTGTCTCATTCTGCACCACAGCTCGACGTTTTGCCCAACGAAGATTGCACGCACTCAATGCCCATAAACTGAATACAACAGCATGAAGAAAGAAAGCGATATAAAAAGGAAAAGACATCAAGCTCTGTTTAGATGTAATTAAACAAGCTTAGTTTCCACTAATAAGCCCATATACACCTTGTATGATACTAAGCGGGACTTTGTCTATAAGATCAGACATTCAAGAAAGCATATCCAGAAAGCTTTTGTCCAATCTACCATCCGATAGCATATCAAAAACCATCTTCATGGTGAAAGCATCTGCAGCGAACCCACACCTCTTCATTTCTTCGATGAGTTCAACTGAAGTGGTTACGCCATTATTGCCTCGGAGATGAGCCCGGATTAGTGTGTTGTATGTACAATCATTTGGCACATACCCATCTTCCTTCATTTTTCTAAACAACGTATCAGCTTCAGACAGAGAGCCTTTCCTACATAATCCTCCAATCATTATAGTGTATGTTTTGACATCAGGCTTCAATTCTTTGAGAGGGAGGCTACAGAATAGATCCCAAGCATCATCGACCTTACTTGCATCGCACATCCCGTGAATGATGATATTATAAATACCAATACCAAGATCCATCTTACTCGTGTGCATTTTATCAAGGATTTCTAATGCCTTTTCTAGTTCTCCATTGTCACACAACCCATCCAGCAAAATACCATAAGTAACAACACTGGGTGGCACACGAACAGAGACCATCTCTTGGAAGAGTTGTTTGGCAACATGAGGTTTTCCCGATTGAAAAAAGCCTTGGATGAGAGTGTTATAAGTAACTGTATTAGCAACCACTGCTCTCAGAGACATTTTGCGGAAGAGTTTCAAACCATCATCAACTCGGTTAGCCTTGCAATATCCATTTACAAGGATACTATAAGTCACGATATCAGGTTCACATCCCTTGCTAACCATCAGATCCAGCATATGGATGGCCTCATCTAGGCGGTTCTCCATGCAAAGCCCATATATCAAAGAACTATATGTAATGATAGTAGGATCTATTCCTCTTGCGATCATCTCATTGTACAATTCTTCAGCCTCCGTAAGGTTTCCTTGTTTCACAAGACTATCAATCAAAGCACTGAAAGTGATGACGTCCGGAGTGATTCCTCTTGTGATCATATCCTTCAGCAACCGTGCACCATCATCCCATCTGCTGGCGTTACAAAAGCCTCCTATGAGAATGTTGTAGGTGAATACATCTGCTTTGATACCTTTCAATTCCATTTCATTGAAAAGGGTGAGTGCATGGTCGAGGCTCCCATCTTTGCAAAGACTATCAATGATGATATTGAATTTGGCTGCATTGAGCTTCACCTTCCTGTCTTCCATCTTTCTGAGCAGATCCAAGGCCATGGAAGTTTGACCGGACTTGCACATTCTATTTAAAACCGGTCCATAGGTGACTTCATTGGGTTGAAAGCCGTTTGCCACCATACGATCGATTAAATCCATTGCTTCAGAGACTCTGCCTTGGAGACAAAGTCCATTGACAAGAGTGTTAAGCGTTACTGTTAAGCGTTACGAGATTCGGTACATGCTCCGTTTCTACCATTCGATCAGTTAATGACACAGCTTCAGAGACTCTACCCTCGAGACATAATCCATTGAGTAGAGTGGTGAAGGTGATAGTATCAGGCTCATACCCAAGCTTGAAGAACTTGCCCATGACAGAAAAAGCAAAACCGAGTTTACGGCGCCGGCAGAAGCAATTGATAATAATATTGAGAGTGCAGAGATCAAACGCAATACCCTGCAACTCCGTTTGCTTGCAGAGAGCTAGCACGAGGTCGTAATGCTTTGTTCTGGCAACCCCACTAAACAATCTACTGAAATCTATGATCGTAGGAAGAGGACGAGACCGAAGCATAGATTCGAAGAGATCAACAGCATCATCTTTCTTGATATCAACAATCCCACTCCTCAATCTCTCTCTATAAGAAGACAGGTTTCTATCGCTGCTAACACCCGACAAGAAGATGAGATGATTTGTAAGAGTACCTGGACTCAGGATGCGAGGCTCAAGTACGAATCTCTGAGTGACCCTCCACACCATGTTTCCACGGAAGTTTCAACCAACAATTTGTAATCTCAGAGGAATTTCTCTCTTCTCCCTCCGCCTCTGCATTCACAGTCATGAGTCGAAGATTTGGGAGAAGAATCTATTACGACTCCTGGACTTTATGTCTCTCGGTTCTAATTAGCTTAATTTGGTTTTCGATAGGCGGTACGAGTCCGGTTTGTACAAACATCAGACCGAGTGAAATCTCCGGTACAATATGAAAAAGGAAAAACTCAAGACAGACTCGATGAATGTTCATTACATGACAAGTTTACAACGTAAGCATTTTTCTTCGCTTTGATTGGGTCTGCTTTCGTGAAACTACCATAGCACAGAACCAACCAGACAAGAAAGCCAGAGATTAGCAAAACTTCATCTCAGCTTGGTGACTTTTATTGGCTCCACGAAAAGTTCATCTCAACTCCCTTTATATCTTCTTACACAGGACTTTTAAAAATGTTTTTGTAGAACCCAAATAATCGGTGGAATGAAATAACAAGTAATTTTATTCGGTAACAATCAATCACACGAGAACAACAAGTTCAAACTTTGACATTACAAAGATGTTTAAGAAAACAAAAAACTGATTAACCGAGGCCTGAGGTTTCGTCTTGGCGAGGAGCGTCCTCTTTGATGCGCGGTGGTCTAACAATCTTATCGATTAGTCCGTACTCAATTGCTTCTTCTGCGTTGAACCTCTTCACTCTGCTCAAGTCTTTGAAGATCTGTATCGTTGTTGATTCATTATCATCATCATATGCACTCACAAGTTTATATGTAAATAGAAACTGTTTGATTTGGCTATTAATATGACAGCAAAACTAACCTTTTCCGCAGGCTGCCCTGTATTCTTCGCTAGCTCGTTGAACAGGTAGTCTCTTATCCTTGAAAGCTCTTTTGCTTCATTTTGGATATCATCAGCCTGAGGGAAGTTTGTCGTTTATATAGTTTCATCACCATGTACTGAATTGCATAAAGATTTTAAAAGTCCATAACCCGAGAGAGGCGGCTTCTTTACCTGACCACGGGCTGCACCTGCTGGTGACTGGAGCGCGATTCTTGACAATGGCATCGCAAACCGTTGACCCTTTCACATGAACAAAAAAAGAAAACGATAATTCAACTTCAAGTTTCCTCGGACTCTACCATATATTTGGTTTCCAAGATTCAAAAAATGTGAAAAGAGATTCACCTTTTCTCCAGCTGCGAGTAGAAAACCTGCAAGGTTATAGGCAAGCCCAACGCAATGTGTTCCAACTGGACTTTTCAAACTTTTCATTGTATCATAGATAGCTAGACTTGGAGTAAGCTACAAAGAGAGAAATTTTATATATTAAGCATTAATAAAGTTTAGAGAAGTGTAAGCAAAGAACAAAAAGTTTTAAGAATGAAAGAGAAACTCACATCCCCGCCTGGTCCATTTAGGTACATATAAATCCTCCTCGAGTCATCAAGAGTATCGAGATACAACATAGTTGCTAATATCTGGTTGCTAAACTCTTCATCAATGTTTTGTCCAATGAAAATTACACGCTCTCGATACTGCAACAAAGAATCAAAGTTGCATTTTTCTTCTTCTTTCTCACTCGCCATAAAGAAACGTATACAAGATTATGTACAAGTTGAAAATACTTACAAGGGCATTCCATATATCAACCCATTGCCAAGTGCCTTCTTCTCGGTTTCTGTAGGGCACTCTAGGTGTACCTATAGGCATCATCTTTACCCGAGACCTACTCGCTTTCCCAGTCCTGCAGAACACATAATAAACCACACCGATTTAACCACTTGGTGACTAGAAGAGAAGAAACGCAAAGCTAATGAACCATCCATCACATGCAAAGGCAAACCTCTTCATGTAATTTCATAATCAACAAGCCACATCTCGTTTTGCATCTAAGCTCAATTATCACCGTTCATAATTCATTACAGTAACTACCATCGTTAATCAAGCATACATTATGTAAAATTCCCAAATAAGAGCAGCCAAAAAAGAAACCTAAATTTAATTAAAAATGAACAAGAGAAGCCTCCAAGCAAAAGCCAAAGTCTAAAATCAATTCTTGAAAAGAAGAAAATTTGACATTACCCGGATTGCAAACTCTTGTGGATTCTGCCATAGAACTCCTTATTCAAATTCTGATACCCATTTGTCAAAAAGCCTGAGCAATTCCGAGAACAGTAACACGAAACAATCAGTTCACTAGTATCGCACTAACCCAATTGGATTAAAAGACAAAAACTTTCTAACAGATTAAGAAGAAAAGGAACGAACTTGCAGATTGAGGCTTCAACCCAGAATAAAGCTTGATGCTACAGCTGCAAAAACCATAACAACAATCAGATGCAGAGTGATAGACTTAGAGACATACGCATGTATGTAGGTTTTAGAGAATACCTCGGACTCAGAGAAGACTGGTGAAGAGTTGTATTAAACGAGACCGCCATGGTCGTCGAGCGTGTTAGAGCCGAACACTGAATTTGTGTTCTTTATTTTATCAGCCTTCAAAGGGGCAAAATGAATTACAGATTGGGGTATTTTGTTGAAGAAGATGGATGGGTTTTTTCTATCAAATATCAGCTCTATTGCTGGTTTACCTCAACCGCTTGGTTTACATTTGCTATTGTATTTGGTTAAATTAGTTCTTGATTTTTTACTTGTTCAATGTTCAATGAGACAACAACAAGACTTTCAACTTCTGAGTTCTGTTCTGTCCTGATACAGAATTTCATAGCCGTTGGATCATTCTGACATTTGACGGTTCAGATGTAATTTATATTAATCCGATTGAAAAACTTAACCGGTTCACTTCCCCCATCCTGCTGCAATCATCTACTAGTGTTATGAATCTAGATATCAGGCAACACAAACTCATCTACATAACCGGATCGACTCAAAAACCAATACAGAGAGACAGACTCAAATCTTTCGCTTGTAAGAATGATGATAGAAGGAGTTTCCCACAACACCAGCATTCATAACTTGAGTCTCCAACTAATAATCAAAACATAACGACGAGAGAAAACAGACTGATTCTTAACCGGTAGTATGATTTGACAATGGTCGTGAGTAAAATCTCTATCTTGCAAAACAACTCTCTCCATCTTATGAATGATTGTTATTCATCAGAAGAGAAGCGTGGTGATGTGATTTTAAGTAGGCTTCTCGTAAGAGTTTTGATCTCTAAACTCGGCAATGGCGCTGCGAATCATCTGCTCAACATGTGGCTGCACAAACAAGTGAGTACTATCAAGTACATGAATTATGAATTTCTGAGACGAAGGCATCGAATTGTTCATGTTCACGATGAACTGTGCCATCGGAATATCGCTGCACGCAAAAAAGACAGAAACGAAAGATTGACTTTAGTCATATGACTTCAACTCTGTGTTAACAATATTTGCTTGAGAAATGAAAGAACAGTACCAGGTGATGAACACTCCTTTGATGGCATTAACCATTTGAGTTTTTATCAGTTAACCTCTCTGAAATAAGGAAAACAAACCTGTAAAAGAAAAAAACCTGAATAAATTTGGGATCATTCTTCATCAGAAACGAGTTCGTATTATTGCTAAAATTGGTTGAAACTCAGAAATGATCATATGAGCAAAAAGAAAGCTTAATACTTTGTTTTAGTTCAGGGACACAAAAGTTTGGGACTTTTTCTAACTAGAAAGCAACGATACCATAACTGAGTTTCAGCTACCGAAACCTCACAATAGATTTCGAGTCCTACTACTAAATCCCAGGTAAAAATCTAGGTCAATTTTCTGCAATGGAACGAGAGCAATTGGGATCTATCAACTATTCAATTGAGATCGACCACAAACCTTTGTTAAACTCAGTAAGGAAGATCGATGAAACATGCTTATTTGAGAAGATGGAGTGTTCTCTCAGACAGAGGGAGAGAGAGAGAGAGACTCACTTTTTAAAAAGATATTCCTCTGGCTTGACGACGATGGCCTCCGACGCACAAAAATAGGATTTGGACTCGTTTCTTCTTATAATGACAAAGCTGCAACCGAAGGTTCTGACTTGTGAAGTTTCTTCAAGATCCTCGTTTATTACATTACTAAAAAGGGCCTCTCGCTTTTCATTTTTCGTTAAAGATCAATGTTCACATGAATTACCGAACTTGTTTTCAGCATTGAAACTGCTCGGTTTTATTGTTTGTATGATTTGTAGTGTATGAGCTTGATTTGTTTTTTTACAAATAATGATCAGACATAATAATAGACAGTTGACAAATCAGGATCCTTAATCACAAATCTTTCTGCAACTAATCTTACAAACATCAAACAGGTAACTAAAAGCAACAACACTTTTTGTCTTTTCATTTTTTCCATGTCCACGAGCACGAGCACGGCGCTGTATCATTAAGCGCGGTGTCAATCAGATGAAAAAACGCCCAAGAAGATGGATCGCGTCTTGTCAATCAGTCCTCGTAATCATCCAACGCTGAATAAATCATCCTAAAAAAAAAGAGTAGCCCACAGAAAGTGTTTTTAGCTGTCTTGAGCTATAATGAAGAATGTTAAGCAAAGAGGGATTCTAAAGATCTTTTCTACTTACCAGAAGATAGTGAGGAAGAGGTTAAGGATTATGTAAGCAAGCTTGAACAGACGTTTCTTCTTTTCCCAGTTAAGCAGATTGAAAATCTCGGTGACATCTACCAAGTGTTGTCGCTTCGAGTAACTGAACAATCGAGAGAAACCGAATGGAAATCAAGAGATCACCATGTTGATTCGAGCAAGTAAAAAGATTGAGAAAAGTTGGAAAGAAAGAGACTTACAGTTGGAAGTTGTAGTAGAGATAAGGGAGGCATAGAAGTGACATGAACCAATGTCCTGTAAAGAGATAGAATACACATAGAACTCCATGAACAATGAATTCCGGCAAAACCACGGAGTTTATCCTCGATGCAGAGTCGTAAGGATTGATGTAATCAAACTCGAGATCCGCTAAGCAAACAAGCTGCAAATGAAAGGTTTGGTAGCTTATCAATCTCAGTGACTCATCTTATCATAGTCTAAACTTAGAAACACTAAAAGATTGACTCCATTACGCTTAAATGCAGCTCAATTATAACAGGAACAAGAGCTTGTGCTTTAGCTATATAGAGTCTAACACCAGACATGAACAAACGACAACAAAACCTAATTATGAACCTAAACAAAAAGAGTTTCGACGACGACGAGTCAATGCAACATGAGTCTAAACTAAATGCTTTCAGTTACAATCATTTGGCAAGTACACATAAAACCGTAATTCAAGTTAAATCAGAGACTACGCAGAAACAAAAAAGCCTCCAGCTTCTATTTTATTACTTTTGGAAAACTAGCAAATTCGACCAAAGGACTTTAGGTTTAGTTTTGTCTAAAAAATTGAGGAATCGGATCGAATTAGAGAACCTGATATACGATCATTCCGACAAGAGCGATGAGGAAGAAGAAGGAAATAAGCCATGTCCAAATATCTCCCATCTGCCTCCGACAATCTCCTCGGATCTATCCCCTCGCTGTTTTTCTTCTTCTTCTTCTCTCTCTCCTCCCGCTAAAGTTCGATGAGAGAAAACGTTAGGACAACAACAACTTCGTGGTCGCCGAGATTCGATAGTTCAGTTCGGGCTTCGGTTTCTAGATTCTAATCGGAACAAAGACTTCCGGTTCTGTTGTGTCCCGATGTTCCGGTTCGGCTTCCAGATTTTTTCTATTTGACCCAAGTACCATCATCCCATGCCGGGTTAATATATACCGGTAGGATTTTATAAGCCCATGGGCCTTTGGAGCTCGGCCTAAACAAATCTTTAATAGTTTGGGTTTGGGAGATCGGAGGAAGGATAAACACCCACATATACGAATAGGGCACGAGAGTCGTATAATTTTTAGAGATTTTCTTAAAAAGAAAAATATGGGGCTCACATACCTTTCAAATTCAATCATGTGATTGGAAAACGCCAGCTGTTTTCTATACTAGCAAAAACAAGTTTCATCTTTTCCACGTATATTTTTCTTTCTTTCTTCCTTTCAACAATTTGATTATACATACGGTTTACCTACAAAATATACCATAACTTCACTTTCAACAGTTTTCAAGTAATAATCATATATGATCACTTAGGAATGAATGTATGAATACTTCTTTTGCAAGGCTAGACTAGTAAAACTATCCAGGTTTCACTAATTATATAATTACTATACTATATATCGCCATCAGTATAAAAAGGTGTCGTTGATTTTTATCTCAATTATTTGTACTTTCTTACATGGTGTATATTTATTTGTCTTCTAAACACGATATATATATATATAGTGGAGTGGTTGAGAAAAACTCTCGTACAATCTTGTGAATCAAGCAAATTACGTTGTCACACACTCACAGTAATTATGAACGTCAGTATATTTGTTTAAAATGATTAGGTCTTCATTTCAAGAATTTGCCACTTAATGGAAAACGAAGATCCAGATTTCTTATTTTTCTGTCAAGAGTTACTTTTTCTTTTCCTGATACAAAACTCTACTCATTTAATAGTATAAGTTAATTAAACTATGCATTTCAGAGAAATTATCATTTTTTCAGAAATAATCATTTTCACGAATTAAGATGTTTCATTCAGTGCAAGAAAATGTAACATGTAAGAAAGTATATATCTCTCCAATTCTGCTATTGCTACAACATATTTTATTTTCATTTCTCATTCACAAAATCAACTTTTTAAAAAATTAGGCATAGATGTGATTAGTTAATAATAAAAAAAAAAAGGTACTGTTCTAATGCATGGATTTTGGGTGGTTGGTATGTAACAGACAGAATTATTCTTACAGATAGTACTATCCATCTTTTAAGATTGGACTGATCTAAATTATCTGCTAACAAAATTAAATTCTGCCTTTAATATCGGTGGAATATGTATATTTAGAACTTAGAATCCATGGATCATTCGTATATATAAGCATGAATACATCAGAAAGTGGGAGACAGTTGTGACATGTGGTTTTATAGACATTATATATAGACCAATTAAAACTTGACTCCTACTAACCTCCACTTGTTACTTTAATTATTGTTTTAGTTATCCTCGTTTTGATTTTGTATTTTACAATGTTTTTTTGTAACACATAAGATTAAGTTATGCTTTATTGATGTATCAATTTTAAGAATACTATCGATTATTTTGGAGATAATATATGACATTTGGGGATGGGGTAAGCTAGTTCAATGCACCATAAACTACTATACTGCATTGACTGAACTCTAAGCCCCCAATATTTTTGAATAATTTGTGTGATGGGAGGCGGTTAAAATAAAATTTTATCTACCTGGTTCTCTTTGTCTAAGGAAAATAGTGGCCAAAATTTGTGACAAAATTTTGTACAGTGGTGTATAGAAAAGACTAGGCATGTAACATTCTATGTTCTTTGTACCGTGTTTCGCAAAATGTTGTGCTATCTTCGTTTATGATTTGTTATTTGTAGTGGTGTATGTTTATACCCTTCTTTACAAACATGCGTATATGCCAAAAAAATAAACGTATGAATATATAGTGAACGATGACACATCATCAGTGTGGTTTGATATTTCGGTATTTACATGGACCTATAGTTTTATGACCAAATTGATCTCCAATCTAAGCTAAACAAGTAAAACATACGAAAAATTAAATGTATGGTAGTTGACGTGGAGATTAATGAGAATGGAGATTAATAATTCCAAGTTCAAGAAACTATATAATAGATTAACTGTATATAGTATATTAGGAGTAGAACAAATTCATTAACATTTTGTAAAAGGTAAGTTTAGACTTTAGAATGATTTGCTTTTTCTTTGGTGCGTGACTATAAACGCATCAAATATGTTTGTGTTAGGGTTAGCGACCAAGAAAATAGTCTTTGTTATTTGGTTTCCATTAGCGAATACGAATTGTAGGTTGTGTTTATGGGTTGAAACAGATTTATAACTAAAACTTAAGGTTTTTTTTGGGTGGTATTTGGTGTTATATATATAGTAATTTTAGAGATTGGTTGGTATCCAGCTAAAAACGTGTTTACACCAATTCCATACTGGGCAACTCTTAGCATACGAGTTTATTATAAGTATGCTTACGTGATTTTTGAGTGAACATTGTTTGAAAGATGAAATGTCGCTGAACCGCAATGATATTTTGTGTGTGTTTTATGTTCTTTTTTTCTTGTTTGCAAAAAATTTAAAATGTGAATGTCGTGAAGAGTACAAAGGGGTGTTGTTAGTCATGAATTCAAAGTTCAAACTGCTAGCGACGGCCGTGACACTCATGAAAATGAACATTCACACAGAATCAATGAAAAAGAAAACCAAACAACCAGATTATCATAGAGTATGTTTTAGAAAATGGTAAGAAGTAGTAGGAACCAAAATTGTCGGTAAAGAAATGGAAGTTCTGAAAGGATTCAGTCAAATTACAAAATTATTACAACTTTCATTCTTTCAACTTTCAAACGAACAAAAAAAAAAACATTTTTACGAAACACATGTCCTTTTGAGTCAACACAAAATGGTCAACACAACAGACTCTCGGCCTTTAATGTCTTTCACTGTCTATCTAGAAACAAAATTAAATTCCCACTTTACCCTTTTTATATGTCCAAATTCTGAACACATCCCACGTAGACAAGAAGACACAAATGGAAATCCCACTCACCAGTTATAATTCGTAACGAAATAAAAAAAAGGCTCAAGTGTCTTGAAAGTTCTTGAAATTTAGAACTAAATACAAAATGAGGATTCTTTAAACCGAATTTATCTTTCTAAAAGTGTTAGACAGTACTTTCTTTTGCCAACAAACCCTTTATAGTTTTCATGTATATATTTTAGCTTCTGTACTAAAATACAACTGTTATACCTTCCCAATTCTTTTTTTTACTGAATTAGTTTCTTTTTTACCTTAATGGTTGTTAGTTACAGGAGAACAAGAAAAACATGTAATAGATTACGAAAATCTAAAATGCATTAAATCAAGGTCCCAAAATAGTTCCAATAAAAAAAAAAAAAAAAGCAGGAGACAAGAAAAGGGATTTTCGAAAGAAAAAAAGAAAAGGTAAAAAAAACAAAGTCCCCAAAACCAGAGAGAAGCGCGTGAAGAAAACGCTCCAATGATGGGGAAGTGAGAGAGTGTATGAGCCAATGTAACGTTTGGGTTCTCGTACGACGTGGGACTCTGCTTTCACCTTGTTCCTTTCAAAAAAAACGTTCGTCTACACTCTTTTCTCCACGCGCGTGTCCTTCAGCTTCTTAACACACACTCTCTCTCTCCCATCTCTCTCTCTCTCTCCTTTTTCTTCTTCGCTGTCTCTTTCTTCGAAAATCTCTCTCAGACACATTAGAAAGAAAGAAAAAAAAGAGAAGCGATCAGTGAAGAGGAGACATTAGAAGAAGAAGAGAGAGACTCACTTGACCAGTGAATTATACTCTTTTGATCGCTGGAAAAAAAAACAATGTCCTCGAGTAGTCCACGGGACGTAGAAGATAGCCGTCGTCCGGCGAATCTTCCCGGCTAAGAAATGTCACACGTTTTTTACGAGGCAACTCCCGCTTAAACCCTTTTAGAAAGAAAAGAAACAAGACAACAACAACAAAATCTCAAACCTTTTTTTTTTTCTTTCTCTCTGTCTCTCAAACACACACCTCGAAATTTCCGACTTTTCTTCTTCTCTTTGGAATGGCGACGACGAACGCTCCAACGGCGGCTCAGCAGCAACAACAACAGCAACAAACAACGCCTCCTCCTCCTCCACCTCCACCTTCAGCGACGGCGATTGATGGGTTAACGACGGACGAGCTAACGGCGAAGACTTTGAACAAGAGGTACGAAGGGTTGATGACGGTGAGGACTAAAGCGGTAAAAGGTAAAGGCGCGTGGTACTGGACTCATCTTGAACCTATCCTCGTACGCAACACCGACACTGGTCTCCCTAAAGCTGTGAAACTCCGCTGCTCTTTATGCGACGCCGTTTTCTCCGCCTCTAACCCTTCACGCACCGCCTCCGAGCATCTCAAGCGCGGCACGTGTCCTCATTTCAACTCAGTTACTCCCATTTCCACCATCAACCCTTCTCCTTCCTCTTCCTCCTCTTCTCCTCTAGCTCACACTTCCCATCACCACCGGAAACGTAACTCCTCCGGCGCCGTCACCACCGCTGTTCCTTCCCGCCTTAATCCTCCTCCTCCTCCTCAACCCATCGGAGGCTCTTACCACGTGACGCCTATAACCGTCGTCGATCCTTCCAGATTCTGCGCCGGAGAATTGCAGTACTCTGCTCCTCCGGGAGTTGTCGGGCAGCATTTGATGCTCTCCGGCGGCAAAGACGATTTGGGTCCGTTAGCTATGCTTGAAGACAGTGTGAAGAAGCTCAAGAGTCCCAAAACGTCTCACACGCAGTCTCTTACCAGATCGCAGATAGAATCAGCTCTTGATTCTCTCTCCGATTGGGTCTTCGAATCTTGCGGTTCGGTTTCTCTGTCCGGTCTGGAGCATCCAAAGTTTCGAGCTTTTCTCACCCAAGTCGGTTTACCGATCATCTCCAAGAGAGACTTCGCCACCACCAGACTGGACGTCAAGTACGAGGAGGCGAGAGCAGAGTCTGAGTCAAGAATCCGAGACGCTATGTTCCTCCAAGTCGCTTCCGACGGCTGGAAATCAGGAGAATCCGGCGAGAATCTGGTGAATTTGATCGTGAACTTACCCAACGGGACGAGTCTGTACAGAAGAGCGGTTCTGATGAACGGAGCTGTGCCGTCGAACTACGCAGAGGAGCTCTTGTTGGAGACGGTTAAGGGCATTTGCGGAAATTCACCTCAGAGGTGTGTTGGGATAGTCTCTGATAAGTTCAAGACCAAAGCACTGAGGAACCTAGAGAGCCAGCATCAGTGGATGGTGAACCTGTCTTGTCAGTTTCAAGGGCTCAACAGTTTGATCAAAGACTTTGTAAAAGAGCTGCCTTTATTCAAATCCGTCTCGCAAAACTGCGTGAGGCTCGGCAAGTTTATAAACAACACGGCGCAGATACGTAACGCACACTGTAAGTATCAGCTGCAGGAACACGGCGAATCGATAATGCTTCGGTTGCCTTTATATTGTTATTACTCCGATGAACGTAGAAGTTGTAGTAGTAGTAGTAGCAAGGGTAGTTTATTCGAGCCCTTGTTTAACCTTCTTGAGGATGTGTTGAGTTCCGCTAGAGCAATTCAATTGGTAATGCATGATGATGCTTGTAAGGCTGTTTTAATGGAGGATCATATGGCCAGGGAGGTTAGAGAGATGGTTGGAGACGAAGGGTTTTGGAACGAGGTAGAGGCGGTTCACGCTTTGATCAAACTTGTCAAAGAGATGGCTCGGAGAATAGAGGAAGAGAAGCTGCTTGTTGGGCAATGCCTCCCGCTATGGGACGAGCTAAGAGCTAAGATTAAAGATTGGGATTCTAAGTTTAACGTAGGGGAAGGGCATGTTGAGAAACTCGTTGAGAGAAGATTCAAGAAGAGTTATCACCCGGCTTGGGCTGCGGCGTTCATACTCGACCCTCTGTACTTGATAAGAGATAGCAGCGGGAAGTATCTTCCTCCGTTCAAATGTTTGTCACCCGAGCAAGAGAAAGATGTAGATAAGTTGATAACAAGGCTTGTCTCTAGAGACGAGGCACACATTGCGTTGATGGAACTTATGAAATGGAGAACCGAAGGGCTTGATCCGATGTATGCACGGGCGGTTCAAATGAAAGAGCGTGACCCGGTTTCTGGAAAGATGAGGATAGCGAATCCTCAAAGCAGTAGACTTGTTTGGGAGACGTATCTTAGCGAGTTCAGGTCACTAGGGAAAGTTGCAGTAAGGCTCATTTTCCTCCATGCGACTACTTGCGGGTTCAAGTGCAACTCCTCTCTTTTGAAATGGGTGAACTCGCACGGGAGGTCACATGCAGCCATAGATCGAGCTCAAAAGCTGATCTTTATATCAGCCAATTCGAAATTCGAAAGAAGAGATTTCTCGAATGAGGAGGATAGGGATGCAGAGCTGCTCGCCATGGCTAACGGTGATGACAGTTTGCTAAACGATGTTCTTGTCGACACATCCTCGGTGTGACATTTTTCAAATTGGAATTCTCTTTTTTGATCAGTTTTATTTGAGCTTAGTTTTTCATTAGAATTTGGCATTTTGTAGGATTGTTTGGATTCTTTTCTTTCATTACTATTACCCCTTACTACCATTAATATTCAATTTGTACTTGGTTCCTTAAGAAGCTGAGAAAGAGATGACTTATATCATCTATATGTGATTGCGTATTTGTATTTCTTAGCATATATATACCATAATTTTCCTGTGACATTTTCAAAGTTCTAGTCTTGTGATCATACAGAGTTTCATCATTTCTCACAGGGCATACATTGGTTGTAGTACTCTTTTATGCTCAATTAAACATTTTGTATCTTTTAATTTCTTGTCATAACCATAGATGTATCGGTTAGAAGTTAGAAACTCTAATTAATGACAGCTTTGGCTTCTTCTTCTGTTGGTACAAAATGTAATGATCCCTCTCGCTTTTTCATCGAAATTCATATTCTTAATCATGATTAAAAAACATATGTCTTTACCTTTCGAGAAAATGACTTAACTTTTGAAAGTTTAATGTTCTTTCTTCATGATAACGTTTGTTGATGGCAATGACAGACTAAAGATGCATACTTTGCTATCTAGAGTAGCTGAAGAACAAAACCTGATTAGCGGGGTCTCGATTACATTTCAACCGTGATTATGATTACGATTATGCATCTATACATATATGTAAGTAACTATCAATCTATTTTCTAACATTTAGAAGAATAAAAATGTGGATCCCCACCATGAAAGCAAGTTCAGTGGAAGGTTATTGCATTGAAATCATAGTTTTTTTTTTGCTGTTGTATAGAAGTTCATTTTGACGCAGTGAAAAGTGAAATTGTCAAATTACAAATGTTGGAGAACAATTCTTAAACCCTAAACCCTAAAATCATAATGTTCTCTGAGATTTTAAGCCATATCTGATGTTTATGGATGAAGCTACTTATTACAGGTCCTGTTAATCATTTCTCATAGCAACTGTATAATTTAATTACACATGATTTATTCAGCTATGAATAGTTTAAAAGGTTGATATCTTTCCTCTTTATTTCTATGAGCCAATGGTTTGTACTTTGTGGGGTATTTTAAAAAAAAAAATATGTAACCCATGATTTATATTCTTGTAAATCATAACTTTATCAATAGTACCATAATTTGAAATCTAGTGGCAATCTTTCATAAATGGACTGACCGGACAGCTAAAGTGAAATTACACAAATTAAGTAAAACCATGGATATCAATGAAAAAAAAACAAAAGAAAATTAGAAATAGTAAAGAGAAGAGAAATACAATTATTTAGATGCTATTTTTCCATTTAAGCTATAGACAAATAGATAAGTCAAGTACCTCTTTTTTTTCACACACACATGCATACATACATGATACATGTATGTATATATTTACCTCATAAGTACTGTATACATATATATATTTTTCTTTTTTGTATTTTCGTTCTAGCTTATTAACTAATGAATCTAAAAGTCGAATCTATAGGCTATTGATTGAAGTGAAAATGGGTTTTAAGCTCAATTATTTAACAGGGAATCATTTTTATTGGGGTGGTAATTTTAACTATGCCGAACAAGGGGGGAACCCAAAAAGTAGAAGTCAATAATTATATTTATACCCCACAAATAGCAAAGTATACTGCTTTTTTTGTTTTTAGATACACTTTATTGTTTTTTCTCCTTGTATAACTTTGAACTTTCTAGCAGGCATTAGATTCACCTCAACCACCTCCTTGAACAATTAATCTCAAGAAGATCAAAACTTAAATTTAGACAATTAGCAAAAACAAAACTTAGAATACAAATTTATTAACTCTAACTTTGGAAGATATAAGCACTAGTAGCTCGCGGCTAATCAGCTATGGTTTATACAAGATTAAATTATTTCTCAAAATAATTCATTTAAAAAAAAAAGAAATTCTAAGCTTTTTGTCTATAAACAAATAAAAAATGTGTATATATATAATTATACATAGTGAAAGTTATTGTAATTATGTCGTGAAAGAAAAAGAGATACTGTAATTATGTACTCATGTAATTACAACCTAAACAAAAGTTATCGTAATTATTGGTTTGGTATTTTCACCATTTCGGTGGTGAGGCAGATTTTCCTGTCGGCAATGCTGACTTCTCACCAAATCTCTCTTTAGATTATATGAATGTGTACATATACATGTATTTGGTTTTCCTTTTGCGTTAAAAGTTTTTTAGAAAAAAGCTAAAAGGAGTAAAGAACACGAAGAAATAAGTTAAATGATTTGCAACAGCACAATACATTTTTTATTTAAAATAATCAATATACTTAAATTAGATGTTGTTTTAAGAAAAGCTTAAATGTTGTTTTAGGAAAATCTAAAGTTTTTCTCCCTTTAGCAACATAAAGTTAAAACATAGACAATACAATCGGTTTACATACATCTTTTTCAGCTTTTCGTATACTACACTCTTTAGTGCATACTATCAAATATTTTTCTTTAGGAAACCAATACTGTAGTGGAGATTTTTCTTAGAATATGGTAGTAGGTATGTTTTCTTACGTATGCTTTGGTTCTAAAAAACAAAATAGTACTATAACGTATGCTTTGCGTAATAACAAAAAAAAACTAAAACAGTGGAACATAATACGTTTCTGTTTATAAAATGTAGAGAGGGATTTATATGTATATTGCATATAGACTTTTTACGTATAAATTCAGTATGCTGCTTGGTAACAATTTTGATGGTTAAACCAACTTTTGATCAAAATATGTCAACACAAAACCAAAATTTAGATTTAAGTTCTACGTACAGAAAAAGGCCAGTTGATTGCGCCATCAGTGATCCTACACGTCGCAAGATCAGTGGCTCGTAGATCATTGCGTTCGTGTGCGGTGGCAGCTTTGAATTTTCGGTAATCCACTGCCATTGACTCCAGCCGAATTCGAACACGTGTTACTGTTAAGTTCAATGGTACACGTTGTCGGAGACGCAGCAGAATGGTGTCTCCACCCGGTAAAGAAAAAGAAACTTGCGATCAAATTGAGAAACTACGTCGTTTCACTGACAAAATGCTGAATTATTTCCTGTGTCGTCTGGCACGTGCGGTCAAACTGTCTCTTATTTGACCGGAATCATTCTCGGCGGTAAATCTCCGTAGTGTATGACGTAATAGTTCCCCCACGAGACGTCATCTGTAATTTTGTTTATATATAACACTAACATACTCTTAAGATTATATACTTTCTGGACGCGAGAGCTATTGTGGCCAGCGAGAGCCTTGGGACGTTTCAAATTTGTTACTATGATACTTGACAACTAAAATATTTATTTGGAAATTTATCACATATATGCTTTAGAGTATCTTTATTAATTGTTCTCATAGTATCAAGTGTTTGATACGTTAAATTCAAGCATGCATGCATCCTGGTAGAAATGTTTATCACAAAACCCATAAGGCCATTTTGAATTAAACATCGGGCTTGACTATAGAGACTAAGCAGAATATGTAGATCCTGAGAAAATGTAAAATCCATAAATTTCCTAATTTACCTCTTTCGAAATTTCAGCAAGAGTAATTTAAACCTACGACAACCAATAATTTCAAAATTAGAAATCTCCCTGATTTTACTGTTTCTCTCCCTCCTAATTTTCTAATTTTGAAGTTATTGGTTGTTATTAATTTAAATCACTCTTTCACCAATGAAATTAAAATCCTTTTTGGTTAAGCTTTCGCGAGACGACAAAACGAATGATAACAACCACATCTCCTACGCTAAAACATCATTTTGATTTTTAATTATTAAAGCAAACAATCTTTAGGGAAAAAATCCGTATTTTGTCCATATAGATATATATTGCATTAAAAATAATATATTATTCTAAAATAATATAATCTTAGAGCGGACACAACTATGCTAAAACACTATCCCAATGATTGCTTCAATTTTGCACTATCTCACTACTAATTTTAAATTGGTTTGATAACTAACTATCTGTAACAACTAATTCGAATTAAAAGTGAAATAAATTAGTATTTAATAGTGTGCGACCTTTGTTTAATTGTTCGTCGACAAGTTCAAAGAAGAGCCTACCTGTCGTTATATTATTCCGTTGAGTTAGCCAGTATGTTAAATTCATTTCGAATTAAAATACCTACTTCCAATTTCATGTAAGATCGTTGTTATCTTTTTGTTTGTTTGTGGTGTATGCAACATGCATTCATATTATTATTATTATATTGTAAAGTAACTGGTATAGGAACAGTTTTTGGTAATTGGTACTATATATATCGCTAACGATCAACAGAGCCATAAAATTAAATTTTTAGAAAATTTTACAAGAAAAAATTATTATTGTTAAATTAAATTAAGGTTCGAACTGAAAAGTTAAACAGTATCACCAGTCCTTAAAAACAGAAAGCTTACAAGATTTATTTGACAAACGGAAATTTAATGAAGTATTTTTATCATTACGATTTTGAAGTATTACAATTTTGTTGCTTAGCAAAAAAAAAGTATTACAATTTTGTTATTAGCTGGTTTAGGACACATTAGCTAACCGTAGTTGGGTTTGTCAGAGTAGTAGATAAGAAAGTATATATGACAAAGTCAAACAAATACAAATAATCTATAGTTTTAATTTCTTAGCTATCCAGATTTTGTCGCCCTATAAAGTTGATAGATTAAAAATCAGGTGTATAAGACAATGATTCTGTGCATTGCTAGACATGGCTGTCATTAGGTCTGAAAAATAATTAACTCACCCAACCCGTGTTAGTTATAACTTATAAAGCAAAATAGACGAAGAATGTTATTAAATACCGGGAAATCCTGAGTTTCATGAGTCAGAAATCCACGAGGCAAGGTAACAATCATTTATGTGAATGATATATTGTTTTGATGGCAATTAAAAAAAATAATATGAAATATTGGTAGCTGAGGTCAAATAAAACCTTTTTTTTGTTGAGAAAGGTCAGATAAAACTTTAACGACTGAATCGGATCAGATAATAAGATCTGGTAGATATGTTTATTGGTTTCCACCTTCAAAGGATTGTGTTTCTTCATTATTAAAATACGAAAGGATATAATATAACTTTTGAAATACTAAAAACATACAATGATACCCGGAATTAGCAGGTCTCGAAGAACTCTTGTGAAGACAACTGTTCTATTTTTTCGCATATTATTTTGTTTGTAAATGTTTGATTTATTTATCTACCAAATACATAGACGCTCACTGGTCGACGTAGTCGTATTGATCTATATATTTGTTAACTTAGTTGCCATGCTTTCTATAAAAATTTCAAATGAAGTCATATTAATGGGAACTGAAAATACTGTTATTGTGTCTTCGTTCATAGGAAGGTTATTCACAGATTCACTTTAATGAATTTAATTAGTTACTATGGATTAAATTATATTATTCGGAAAGAGCGGTTATCATTCCTCATGATGCGAAATGAAAATATATATGTATCAAAGCATAATGATAAAAGAGAAGGTATGTCTCCAATCATGCATTTAAGAGATTTATATGAGTAACCCTAGATAAGCACGGTCGAGCATGTGAAGAAATAATTTGCTCTAGGTTTCTTTTATTGAAAAGAAATGATGAACCAAGACTATATAGGTCAATACATTATTTTTTTGCTCTGTAATCACTAATCATTAAATCAGCACACACCATGTAAGTTTATTTGATTCGTTAAAAGACTTACACGTTCATCTCCTTAGCAATTCAACTCCTTAAAAGAATACCATTAATATATATAAAGATCGGTGATTTTATTTATAACTACTCGTAGTTGCACAATCGAATACTACTACAATTGCATAGAGTTAATAACTAGACACGCTACATAAATAATTGAGTATTTATATGTGTGTATATATATGTAGTAATCTAGTGATTAGTTTTATTGACAAATAGCCACTAGAAAAGTAGTTTTTATCTTTTGTGACTGTGGGATTTAGTACTGGATATATTACATCCAGACTGGTACAGATTAGAGAAACTACTTATTGATCTCCTGTTAGTATAAGCTAATGACAGCGGAAGATGATTTTGAGTGAGAGTATATGGGAAACATGCAGATCAGAGAAACTACATATATTCCGAACTAATCCAACTAAAGTTAAACTAATTATAGTATGTTATAGAGCTGATGAATATGTGTTGTATGAGAACTACAGATATAATTAATTAGAATTTAGAAGTTACAAGATTAGTAATGAATGAGATATAATTTGACAAAGTTTTGTGGCTCTTGCCTAACATGCAAGGAAGAGGATTTGTGTTGATTGCTTGTCTCAATTATCTGGATGAAGAATTATGCGTGATTGGCGCCAAATGGTAAAAAGAGAAACAATATTAGCATTTTTCGAATATTAGTACTATTCTCTTAAAAATTTTCATAAAGGTATGGGCGGACCGATGGAGAAGAAAGAATCTCGTGGGTCGTTGGGTAGACCAAGTAATTTAGGCAATTACGAATTGACACGTGTGAAGATATTAGATCATCCACGTAGGTCAATTCAAACCACAAACTCAAACAGTGCATTATTGCCTTCCCTCCATTTTTTCGAAGACGTCGCGATTTGCCGCTTGAGCGTCCCCTGCGCAAGTTATCCTCCTCCGCTGCGATATCTTCGCATAAACGGCGTACGTTAGTGGAAATCCGAAAAATCTCCTCTTTCTTCGTATGGCGTCGACAATCTCGGTTCAACCGGGTCGGATCCGGATCTTAAAGGAAGGCTCCTGGCGAGCGTCAGATCAAACGGTGGGTCCCGTTGTTTACTGGATGTTCAGAGATCAACGGTTGAGAGATAACTGGGCTCTGATCCACGCCGTCGATCTAGCGAACAGGACCAACGCGCCGGTGGCCGTCGTGTTCAATCTGTTCGATCAGTTTCTGGACGCAAAGGCGAGACAATTAGGGTTTATGTTAAAGGGTTTGCGCCAGCTTCACCGGCAAATTGAATCTCTTCAAATTCCGTTCTTTCTGCTTCAGGTGAGTCCATTGCTCGATTTGATACAAAACCCATTTAAAGGAACTTGCTTTATACCAAAAAGGAGATTAATTAGGGTTCTTATATGCTAAGGACGAATCTTACGAAATGCTGATACTTTGAATAGCCTTAGATACTGTATTGGTAGGTTTATTGAAAGTCTGTTCCTTTTCTTATCTCAAGTTTGGTTGATTATTATTGAAGGAAGGATGAACTTTTTGATGTGACAATTCAGGGAGATGCAGAGGAGACAATCCCTAATTTCATCACAGAATGTGGAGCTTCACATCTGGTCACTGACTTCTCGCCTTTACGGGACATCAGAAGCTGTAAAGACGAGGTTCTCAAGAGAACGAGTGATTCGTTAGCGATACATGAAGTTGATGCGCACAATGTAGTTCCAATGTGGGTTGCGTCTGGTAAATTGGAGTACAGTGCTAGAACGTTACGGGGTAAGATCAACAAACTAATACCTGAGTACCTTATTGAGTTCCCTAAGCTTGAACCACCGAAGAAGAAGTGGGCGGGGATGATGCATAAGTTGGTTGATTGGGATAGCCTCATCGATAAGGTTGTAAGGTTAGGTGCTGTTAAATCTGTTTGATAATGGTGTATTGGTGTCAGATTCCTTGTTCTTCTTTGGAATTTTAGGTTTCACCTTTTTGTCTATGGTCATTGTGATATGCTGATAGGGAGGGTGCGGAAGTTCCTGAAATTGAATGGTGTGTGCCTGGAGAAGATGCGGGCATGGAAGTATTGATGGGGAATAAAGAAGGGTTTTTGACGAAAAGGTTGAAGAATTATTCAACTGACCGGAATAATCCTGTAAAGCCAAAAGCGCTCTCTGGTCTCTCTCCTTATCTACATTTTGGACAGATATCAGCTCAACGGTGTGCCTTGGAGGCGCGTAAAGTCCGGAATGCTTACCCTCAGGTTCATAAGCCTATCATACTTTTGAATGTAAATATAGGTTGTTTTCTGTCTCTTTCCTCTTGTTCACACTCTTAGTTTGGTGTGCTGCTTTGTTTTGTTCCTTAAAGGCAGTTGATACGTTCTTGGAAGAATTGATCGTGCGAAGAGAACTCTCGGACAATTTTTGCTACTATCAACCTCACTATGATTCTTTGAAGGGAGCTTGGGAGTGGGCACGCAAGTCACTGATGGATCATGCTTCAGATAAGAGAGAACACATTTACTCGTAATGTTTCAGCTGTTTAGTCCCTAATTCTCTTGGAAAGATAATCTTTCGTCTATTTAAGCAAAGGGTATTGAAATTGTAGGTTGGAACAGTTAGAGAAGGGACAGACAGCAGATCCTGTAAGTCACACTAATATCGTCGCATATCATCACTCCACATTGTCTGTAGCTTTGTTTTTAATCTGAATTTTAAGCTTTTGTTTTTTGTGTTGTTGAACTGGCAGCTATGGAATGCTTCACAGTTAGAGATGGTTTATCAGGGGAAAATGCACGGTTTCATGAGGCAAGTACAATCATCTATCTCGATTTTGGCTGTGCTTTAAGAAGCAGCTATAGTGGCAGCGATGGTAAAAAACTGACATTGATCAACATTACTTGCAGAATGTATTGGGCAAAGAAGATTCTAGAATGGACCAAAGGACCTGAAGAAGCTCTCTCAATATCTATCTACCTAAATAACAAGGTTTACTGACAACCCTTTTCTTTTGGTATCTTCCCATGGATTTCTTTTTGTTGCTTAGTTTTTGATATGTTGATGTAGTATGAGATTGATGGTCGTGACCCGAGTGGATATGTTGGGTGTATGTGGTCCATATGTGGCGTTCATGATCAGGTTCTTTCGTTCTCCTTATCTCACAAGACTCCTAGAAGTACTTGTAGCGTAGATTGGTGAATATATGTGCGTCTGATTTATCGGCTTGTGCTTTTGATGGTATTTAGGGATGGAAAGAGAGGCCGGTTTTTGGGAAGATACGGTACATGAACTACGCGGGTTGCAAACGGAAATTCAATGTGGATAGTTATATCTCTTACGTCAAGAGTTTGGTGTCAGTGACAAAGAAGAAGAGGAAAGCTGAAGAACAGCTCACCAGAGACTCTATTGATCCGAAGATAAAAAGTATTTAAGTAAAATCTAAACGTCATGTTGTTGTTGTTAAGACGATCTTGCTCTGTTTGGGCACTCTCTTTTTTTAACTGACTGATTGTTATAATTCTCAAGAATAGAAATGAATGACAAAAAAAGCGAAGATTCTGAGATAGCAAAAGAACGATTTAGGTAATTTACACAATCGAATTGAACAAGACAATTGCCAAAGATCTAGAAGTCAACTTTATGAGTTGCTTTACATCTTTAGACGACAAACAATAAGGGTAAACTTACAGTCGTTGATCTCATAATCTGATGATTTATCCCTTTTTCATGTCTTTAACTTGGTTACAAATTAGATTGGGGAGATCAGAGAACAAACACAAGGATTCGACTTGAGATCCGGATTCTCATATTTGGAGATCGTCTATAGATAACTCATTTGCAGTCAGAAGCTTCAGTTTCTGCGGAACACAAGAAGAGAAGAAGATTACTTTTAACTGAAAGGGTGAGTGTTAGTTTGCCAAACCACGGAATGTGAAGTCTTGGCTTACCGTTATGAACTGTGGAGGATCGTCGAGACTTGTGGACCCGAGGATTACTTCTCTTTTGAGCTTCGTGGTTAGTTTGTGGCATACTTTTAACTGAAAAAACAAATAGTACGGTAAGAAGAGATCATCGTATATCCTGATTCTTCCCAGCTGTAAAACACTTTTTTCCTTAGCCTCTTACCTCTGATCTTGTTGCTCCACCAACGATAAACACAAATATTCGTTGTCCCATCTTCTTGAAATCACTAGACGCATGTCTCAACACCGAATCACTGCAAAGAATGGAGGAAAAAAAAAAAAATTGTCAGACACGTTTCTTTTAATTCATTGATGTTTCGAAATGATGGGGGAAAGAAGTGGATTCTGCAAATGAACGCATGGTTTAAGCTTGCTCTCAGGTTTCACTTACATTACTACCCCAAAGAAATTTTAGCGGATCGACTACCAACCCAGCTTATGTTTAGGTTATATTCATATTGGATAGATACTGGGATTGTTTAAAACAGTTTACCTTGAATAACCATCATCTGAACTTCGTGGTTTAGCCCATGTTGGTGTACGTCTTGATCTCATGGACTGAGCAACCTGACCATGACTACTACTTGCTGATGAAGAAAGTGACGTTGATCCATGGAAACTCGGGCTTGGATCATTCATACATGGGAAATCCTCTTTCGGCAATTCTCCTTTGCTAAGTTTCTCGATGAGTTCCTAGCAAATTCCAGATATGAAAGAACAGTCAACACATGAAACCTGCATTATGCTAAAAATCTAAATTCGTGCCATATGCGAAATCTGAGGGCAGTTAAAAAAGTGAACCTCAATCATGGGGTAAAATCGAGATAACTGCCATGCTGCTTCCTCTTGGCGCTCTTTCCTGACAGCTCGTTTCTTCTGCAGCCATTAACAAAAAACGTTAGGAAGAGTCACATACATTTCACTACATACATGGAATATTCAGAGAGAAGCTGTTACCTTATGAAGATCAAACTTCAAGGTGAAACCTCCCGGGGTATTCTTTTTAGCATCGACGGCCGAACCAAGTAATCTCATATTATTTACAGCGCTCATGTCATCAGATGACAGTTTCGCCAGCTAGGAAAAAAAAGAAAATAATAAAGCCTTAGATGAGGTGGATGAGAACCAAACAAAGATTCAGGAGCATCAGATCCTCAAATACCTTCATTAGATTTTGACCTTTTTCACCTTCGAACTTTTCAGGGTAAATTGTTGCGAGGATCATCAACAGGCGTAACTTACCTTCACGACTTGCCTCCTGTACAGGAGTTTAAAAATACGTAAAGCTCAACAGCTCAATGTCTCATGAAATATTACAGTAATAACCACTATTAAGTAGATGCAAACCTCTTGAGTACTCAAATATTTAATCACATCCTTCATTCCAGCATCACCAAAAACAAGGTCTTGTTCAAGTTGTCCAAGCTCCCGAAGTCCCTGCTCTCTGATAAGGTCGTTAATTTTCCTAGCAATCTGCAACGATAAGAAAGAGTTTCATGAATCCGACGCTCAGGAAAAAAAAAAAGGCCACGATAAATCTGGACATCTGCGGACAATTCTTCAGACACTAAATCCTGTGAACTGTCAATTAGATTATGTACATTAATAGAGGAGCAGTGTGTGGCACATCTAAAGATTGAAGGTTCTAAAATTTAAGAGGCATATCACTTTTGAAATGGAGGTGAACGCAACAAGAAAACACAATAAGGGAGCGTTTCACATAACCACGGAAGTACCTCTACATGGAGAGATAGCTTGTCAATTTGTTCACTGTATTGTGGCAATGCTTGAACCATCTTCTGCAAATCCCTCGTAGACAGCTCACCTCCATCCCTATAAATAAGAGCCGAAGAAAGTTGATTAAAGAGGAGAGAACAATTGGAAGTACTTCTCCAACAATGAAGTATTCTACGTAGATCAACTCAGAGTTATGTCAGAGTCTGATTAAGCCCAATAACTAGAGGATATACCGTAAAACTTGATTCCACCAGTTCAGGGAAAGTGTAATATATACTCTCTGGTTACATTTACTGCAAGATAAAAGTAATACCCACCTCTTACCATGCTGAAGCTGAGCAGCTTTGTTTTTCGATAAGAAATTGGTCATTTTGTCATGCAATCTTTCACTAGCCTGATGGAAAAACACGGGTCAAGATTATTCACTGTTTTCCATTGCCAAAGAGAAATACACTTAGTAATCAGACTCACATCTGCTATATGTGCATGTCGAAGCTCTAGCCAAATAGGATCATGTTCTTCCAAGAGCACATCTTTCTTCTCTGGTTGTCCGCCTGACTTGCTTGGAATCTAAAAACTAAAAGAACATCACATAGAGTATCCAGGAAGAGAGCCACCACAAAATCAAAATAACTTATACAGCAAAGAGTTGAACTTACCACATGTACATATTTGTTCCCTTCCATGTTCAGTAAATCATGGCACATAGCATCATAAGTCCACTCATGTATAATAGGAGCAATCTAGACATTGAAAACAAGCAAATCATATAACACATATGGAGGAGGATGCATGAGCACCACACATGAAAGACCCATCAAATGCGTAAAACAGTCATAAACCTGGTCTATGGATCTGTCCAGGATGAGCAGTTCACACGTTTCAGTCTGTGGGAAATTTTCAATCGACTGTTTATGTTTTGCCAGACAATTCCAGATTCCAGCTGCTAGTTTCGTGGGAATTAAATCGCGCAAAGTTGTCATTGTCGATGCGTCAAGTGACTTTGCAGCTCGGTATCGTACTGCTGGAAATTCCTGTGAAGTCCAAATGATTCATAGGAGTAATCGCCAGATAACAGTCATTAAATTGTGAGAATAATGATTGGTACCCGTAGTGAAGCAAAGACTGTGGCAATTCGAGAAGCCATCACATTTAAGCACGCATCGCCTTTTCGAGAAGTTTCCTCATCACTGAAAAGATCCTCTAAAGCTCTCTCGTGATCGGTGATGAAACCCTGTATAAGTTGTCGTTAATAATTGTGTCTTCTGCGACCCTCTTTCTCAATATGAAACATATATTAACAATATGATACCACAGGTCGCACTGCATTTCAGAACAGATGATGGAGAACAATATAAACTGCACAAACACAAGAGGTCTGGAATGATCATACCTGGCTATCGATGGCAAAAAATTCCAAGTTCATCTGCAAAATGAAAATCAAATAAGAAGTTACATGTGGATGCTATCATCGCTGTATAAACACATACACTTGACTATTGTAATAAAATTGAACAGTAACAATCAGTAAACGCTAGAAAGTATGGATTTTAGCAATAGACACCTCTCTCAATGCTCCAATCCGAGGTAATACACTCGAATCTTTCTTAATGTGACCAACCAGCTCCTTGGAAACCGGTGAACTAAAGAAAACAAATGCCCTTCACAGATGCGGAGGAATAAAGAAGAAAATCAGTGTCTTGAAGAAATTGATTTAAGGATAGATCCGGTAACTAAATGGGAATCATTCCCTTACTTCTTGTACAATGGTGATTTCCCAGACATGTCTGACAAGAACATGATGACGCTGATAAAACAGAATAAAAAAATAATATAAGAGTATATAATGAAAGTCACATTTTGGAACGCAGTCATGGAAAATAAAAAACAATTTACTTCTCTTTAGTTGGCTGGATGAAGTAAATGGCATCCATTGAAGGAAGAGGTTGTCTTCGTCTAAAAATGTCTTCGACCACTACATAAAAATGATAAATTGCACCAATTAAGTTATTCCCAAATAAAAGAATCATATAGAACTAGAATTTTTTTTTAAAAATACTTTATTCTCACATGAAACTCCTTCTTGTGTGATATCAGCCATTTTGCAGGCGTACGACATTATCTTGACAGTGAGTTTGTCCATGATTAGTACCTAGAATGCAAAAGAAAAAAAAAGAGAGAGAAAAAAAAAAACTTAGGAGAAAAATAGGTATCAAGTGAACCTTAAAAGGCAATAACATTATCTGGCCAGCCCAAAGTGAAGAACACGTAACAATACCTTCCAGGTGGATTTTGAGCTTCCTGTCTTCGCAGATCTAAGCATCTCATACAAGAGTCCTGGGAAATAACGAAACGTAGAAGATCAGATACACTAAGAATAAATAAAGCCTCACCAAAACATGGAAGAAAACTGAAGAGCCTTTAGAGTAAACGAGCAGTGACAGCAATGAGCAGCAAAGCCTCACGGATTATAGACCCAATAATTCATGACATGAACTACACGGCCTATAACTCTACAATGTAACTACAATCATTAAAGCTTGTCCTCAAGCATTAGAAATATACCATATGTCTGTCTTCATATACATAATCAATCCTTTATATCGTCATCATCACGAACATTTCCTTTTCGAAGTGTTCCGATAGAAATTATTTGGTAAAAAAGTGTCAACATTTTTTTGAGCTATAGTGATTCGCCTCGTCAAATAACCATACGGCCCAATCAATTCTAAGTAGATCCACATACAACTCGCAGATCCACCACCACCAAGCTAATACGGATTCATAAACCTCGTCTTAAATCTTAATTCTAACATTTGAGCACAAAGCAACAGGTTTCCCAATGTTTCATCAGAAACAAAAATAAAAAACTGTCCCAATGGAACTCCGCTACAAGTCTTAGCCATTGAAGTCACGTATTCTCCTCCCGTAAACCAAATTAATAACCGCAGAAATCTACAGTTAATCGTTCTCATGACCGTAGAACGCAGAATCAAAATGAAACAATACGACTAAAATGGTTACTCCACAGAATCCGGAACCAGATATAGATCACGTCAATCCACAAGAAGAACAAAATATCGACAAGTCAATCCGAATCAACGTCAAGTCAAAAACAGATATATCAAATAAAAACCAATAGAGAGAGAACTCACGTTCACGTGTAATCTGCCGGAAATTCTTATAGTCGCCAGCCTGAGACGACGAATCCGAATCGGAGTACGACATAGCTGCGATCTACCAACTTCTGACTGATTCAAAATCTCCGGTCAGAATCTCAGATCGACGAATCGAACAAAAGATCGACCAGAGAGATTGAAGATCGCGAACTAATCGAAAATGTATTAGAGAGAACGACAAATGACGAGACGAAGACCGATGAAGAGAGAATTAGCTCCTTTTTTGTTTTCCCTCAAATACCGTAATTAATTATTAAATGTTTATTTATTTCAACTAAATTCTCTCTCGAAAACCGCGGTGGCTGGTGAAGATAAAGTTTAGACCGTGTTGACCCGAACCGACGGTTTGAATCAGTAAATCGAAGTTTCGAATCTAGACCGGGTCTTTTTATTTGAAGTTAACGTTTGATCGCCTTTCTAGTCAATTGGCCAATATACCCCACAATCGCTGTTGCTTGTTTTGACGAGACCGTTAACCAACGTTTAAATGTTTGTGGACCTCTAAATAACTTCTCTTAAAGTGAATTTATACACCAACTGCACATTCGTGCCAAATTCTATACCTATTTAAGGATTATATAATTACGTACATGATTACTTTCGATTCCCAACACCTTTAAATTTCGGTAACTTTACATGCTACCATTGGACTTTTTCACTGTTTTTTCTATATCATTCAACATTTTAAAGACAAACGTTGGCCTAAGATTTCCTCGTCATTTTATATCTATCAAACTAACCCACACCCCATTTTTACCAATCCTAATCTCCAGATTATAAATGGTTACTGTATTTATGTATATATGTGTCTATGTAGCTAGTAACGACAACCATTAGATGCCACGGTGAACTGCATGTAGCCCAGCTCCAAGTATATGAAGCTAACGAGAAAACGCCAATATTTTACTTTAACGGACCTTTTCTTCAGTCAGTTTGACAACAAACCAAACAAATCTTTACTAACCAATTCTTATACATTTCCTTGTAAAAAAGAACCAGTTTTAAAATATTCATTCACTTGCAAAAGTCATTCCATTTTTTAATTACATGCTCACAAAACAAAACCCAACCAATTTTATAACTCCTTAATCAACGTAAATTAACTTCCTAATGGGCTACAGATGCTTATTAAACTCTTGTCGTTTTTATTACATTCCTTGACCATACGGTCTTCTACTACTTCCTCGTCGCTGCCGCATTGCTTGCAAACCACCTTGCACTTAACTACACTACCATACACATAAAATCCAGGTTGAACCATAGCTCGAATTAAACTCTTATACCGGTCCCCACCAGTTTCCTCCATGTAAACAGGATCAAACCGGTCATCTTTCTCCACGCGAAATATCTGCAAACCCGGGTTCACCGAGTTAGCCAAGAGATGAACCAACCAAACACTCTTCGAGGCACCAAAGAAAGCCTGCAAAAAACCCCGGTTCAATTCGTCTTTCAATAAAACCAAATGAATTTATATAAACCGTTCGGTTTAACATTCTACCTGTAAAAGCGGTTCAGGCCACGCTCGGTTCCAGCAAAGCATGGAAACGACGTCACTCATTTTCCGGTCACAGAATCGGCTAAACTCCTCGGAGAAATGCTTGGTCCCTCTGCTCAGGACCTCGTCCCACGTGAGCTCCATCAAGACGTTGAACGAAGCGTAATTAGATTCGCAACGATCAATCGGGTTCAAAATCCGGGTCGACCCGTTTTTCTGAAACCCGGAAGCTTCGAAATCCTCGAAGAAGGCTCTGCTCAGAATCGCTTCAAGGTAAAAGATGAGGCTTTTAGGGTTTTTGGCGAAAGAGTTGATCTTTACATCGAAAGGTTGGAGGAGGAGAGACAGTCGCTCGTAGACTTTCCCACCGACGGTTCGTAGCTGCGACGCGAGACATCTGCTCAAAGCCCTGATCGAAGATCGAGATTCCGACACTGACACGAGGAACTGCTGGATGATCCTGTCGTTGACTCCGTCTTTCCGAATCGGAACACTCTGTTTCTTGTTGCTACACTCGTCGAGACCCGATTTGAGGTTGTGGCAGTAAATCTCGAGCTTGTTGAGTTTCTTCTCGAGCTCTGACATAGACGATTTCAACCTTGAAGCCTCCATGACTGCGTCTTCTTTCTTCTTCGTGGCTTGAATCAGTTTATGAGAAAGCTCCGCCACAGCTAACCGCCACTGCTCTTCTCTGGAAGCGTCGGCGGCGGAGGAGGAGGAAGAACGCGGAGGAAGCGCCGCCGCGGAAGATGGTTTGGGGCTTCTCCGTGTGAGTGACTGAAAGATCGATTTGATGATGAGGTTGGGGCTGGAGATGAAGGAAGGGTTGTTGTGGCTTTCGAGAGGCACGACGGAGAATTTGTCTCGGTGAGAGTGGTGAGGACGACACTTGTTGCAGGAGACGGCTCCTCCGTCTTCGTCGTCGTTGTCATGTCGTTTTCTGCTTTGCGGTTTTCCGTTTGCGTTGTGGTGGAGAGGCGTTAGAGTGTGTTGGTAGTTGTTGTTGTCGTTGTTGTTGTTGCGGCGGTGGCTTGGAGTTGCGGAAGAACCGCCGTCGCTGCTTGGTGTTGCTCTGTTTTTGTATCTTTCTTCGTGGAGGTCGTCTTCTTCGCATTCTGGAATCTGTAAGAACAGAGAGAGAAGTTGTCAAAAAATATATCAAAACATGATTTTTCTTTCGGTTACTCTGTGAAAAATCATGCCAAAATGAGGAAAAAAGGAATCTTTGGATTTTGAAGAATTTTCAAGTGACACGATATGAAATTATGGTGGAATCATTGAGATCAAAGATGAAACTTTTGACGAAAAAGGTAACAGAGGATTTTATTCCAACTTTTCCATCGTTGAAAATAATTGTCTACAAAAACAGGCAAGAACAAGAAGATTCGAGCTATACCATATCAATTCAAAAAAAGAGAAAACAAAAAAAAAACACTTTTTGTCACAGAGCAAGACAAAACAAAATTGAGGTCTGTATTTCTTTCTTTCCTGCGTTTTCCCCGGGAAATAAAGAATATGGAATTGAGTTAGACTTACGGGAGTGAACTGAAGGGATTGGTGAAGAGATGGAACAGGAGATTTGGAAGGGGAAGATGAAGACGAAGGAGCCATTTTTTTTTCTTACACTTTGTTTTTTTTTTTTTTTGCTTTAATATCTCACTTTATATATACACACACTACTATCCCATGATAATATAAAATATTTATCAAGTCAATTTGTTATAATAAAAAATGAGGCACTAGAATAACAATAGAAATGATAATTCTTTTTTGATTTTCTGCCGGTAAGCAAAGTCAAATATTAAATTTGTTTCCATCTTAGTTCAAGCTAAAACCAAGATGTAGACTATGCTCTCTACTAGACAATGTTTTGTTGTCATCGCTCTGAAGATACTATTTCTTTGTATATACATTTGAATTCCATGTTAGGGTTACAAAAGAAGAGATATTTCCCTGATATTCAACACTATATCACACATCGATCCACCAATTTTGTTACATACAAATAGTTCATCACTATAGAACTTCTTTGTTTTATTGGCGTTTGTTCTTTTCGTTCATCTTATTTTTGTTAGCTCTGCCTGTTTTCATAAGCAATTAAGCACTTATTCCAGTGTTGCTTTTCATGATTTTTCTTCTTTGCCAAAAATTTTCAATTTTGTTAGGTCAAAACTAATTATATAGACTTACGTGTGTATGTGTGTATGTGTGTATATATGAAATGTAATGATTATAGCTTCCTTGGATATGTAAAAGGGATGTTTAAATTTCTCTCTTTTCCCTTTCTCTCACTGTCTATTAATCATCTCGTCAGCTTGTGATCATTTCTTCTGAAACAACCCAGAGAGTTTTGCTAAAAGCTATTATCATCAACACAGATAGCAGAAGAACAAATTAATTGTTGTTGAAGAGATAATAATTACACGCAAGGGTCAATGTTAAACACACCTCAAAATAAGATCAACATCACAAATTCTCTTTGCTCACGTAGTACTTTCATTTTATTTCCGTGTCTTGGTAAAACATATTCTTGAAATCATGCAAAATACAAACAAATGTATACATACATGATGGATACACAGTGTATATTTACGGGTGTAACGACAAATCACCGTCAGGGAAAAAAAGAGAGAGAGAGAGAGAGAGAGAGAGAGGTGCACTTCTTTTCTTTTCTTTTCAATCTTTTCCTTTTTTCATATAAAGCGTACCAAAAATTTGCTCCCTTCAATAAATGCATATTGCGTTGCATATAGATTAAGGTTTGCAAGTTTTGGTTTGTATTCAAATTCTGCTTCTATTCTAATCCCATGAACATTACATTAGCTTATAGACTTATAGTGGAACCTGCAAAAATACAAATAAAACAGGTAGTGGAAACTACAAAGATTATGTCAATAAAAATATTGCTAAAATCCTATCTCCAACATCAAAATTTGCTAATGATAACCTATAAAGGGGCCATTCCTTTTGAAATTATATCACATGCTTATAAATTGTGTTTGAAAACTGAAATGGTTTTGTGTACTATTTTAATACTTCCACCATTGTGTGATCCTTTTTTAAAAAAGTATTTTTCATAAATAAATAATCTAGATATGCACTTCAATAATTCATTAGACGACTCGTGAATACGAAAGAAACAATTAAACACAGACATCAAATTGCTTAAAATGAGAGATATGAAAGTCTGTATTTATTATTTGTTGCTTAGTAATAAATATGGAGTAGGGGGAATTGTCACATTAAATACTGAGTGAGAAGAGCATCAAATGCAAATCCAGCTAACTCATTTATGAGATTGGTTGACCCACATTACCAAACAAATACATCTTTTGGCCTATGACTTGTTAGATTGGTGTGCCTTATTCATTGGGTCTTTGCAGCTTCCAACTTTAATTCTCATTCTATATTTCATGTGATTATGGTTTTGAAATTAATAGATAAGCGTGAGAACTGAGAAAGCAACGGAAGAAAGCATTTTGAGTAATGAAAATTTCAGCATTCTTAAACGATATTGCATAATAGAGAAAAATATACTACTAGTATATATTTATAGTTGAAGAAATATTTTTTTTTTGGGTTTAAACCTTGGAATTCTATATTCAATTCAAACTACTTCATAGAATCAGAACTGTCATAAATACAAATGAACCTGCAGTGACCAAACAACCAATTGTATTTGATTGTTTTCCTTTTTACTATGCCAATTGAACTTAATAGCTAATAAGTAATTGAGTGGAGGATAATTTTCTACTAAAATTTAATTAGGGCGGAAAAAAAAAAGAAAACAAGGGGCATGTGATAGGTGATAAATGGGACAATGAGAGGGTAAGCTTGTCCAACTAATAAATTTTGAAAGGGTTTTTGGTTTTGGGCTCTGAAAGTTCGCTGACTTTGCGTGACATGTCCATATTCACCGGTTGGATCATGTGCACGTGACGCCTGTTTACATCCTTTCTCATTATTTTCCTTATCAGCATTTTCTCCATTTTGATTTTAATATTTTAAAGTAAAATAAATATCACTGATCGCATTAAACTGGTCAGACCGCTCAGGATCCGGACAGCCCAACACCGCAGGGAACTTCGGATCACGACAAACGCAATCGTCATCTGTTTTTCTCCCATGTTGTATTTTCCCCAACGTACCTTTTTTTTTTTGGGCAAGACCCCAACGTACATTTAAAGACATCAAACCTTGTTTTCTTTTCTTGGATTATTGAAATGGATATTTGAATAATACCAAAGAAATATCCACAAAAAGACTCTTTAATTTTTTAACTACTTGGGTTTTAGATTACTCATTCCAGGCTCTAATGTTTGATTAGTTGGGTTTGGGACCTTTGGGTTGACAGATCGAGGTTCAGGCGTTAAGGGTCTAACGAAAAGCATATACAGAGATGCAATAACCCAAAATTAACAATTGGAGCTTTGAAAAGGTAAACCGGAAGTGGTTTAGTTTTTCCTCTTGTAAGTCATGGAGGGTTCTATTCTAATGTGATGGGCTCAAGCAATCCTATAAGAACTGTTATCGAGCCCAATCCAATGACTGACATTTAGAGATTAAACGGATGAATATCTGCAATGGTCGGTTCTTACTTAAATGCTCTTTGACCCAAAATATCACTTTTTTGACAAAGTCTGAAGCTCATTCACAGGAAAACGCACTGGTGGAATCATCCACTCTCCTTGTATTATGTAATTTCCTGATATTTCTGCGTCTAATTTACTCCATCATGGCATCACATGATACCTATCTCAACAGACGAAGAAAATTGCTAAAGAAGTAAAAAACCATGCATGCAATGCCCATTCACCTCATATGCACAATATGGTTCTTTCATAGAAGAACGCGGGAGCAATGACAGATGAGATTTAGCAATCAATTTGCCTCTGGTTCAGCAGTTTCATGTAAACGTGGTGAATTGCTTCACTCTTCGATCCCAAAAGTTATTTGAGACAGAGGAGAAAGTAATGAGATACAACAAACAAAGATTTGGAATTTTGTCACAATAGCATCGAAGACAAGTATGATACAATAGCAATATAGCATCAGTAGATTTACAACGAACAAAGCTTTGCTTAATCTCTTAATTAATGCAAGGTTTATCATATAATTAGTTGCAGCTGAGATCTAAGACAAGTATGATACAATAGCATCTATGGAATCTTATGTACAAAGTGAAATACAAGAATCCAAATAAACATTTCTCATAATTTTGTCTTCGTCTCTTTAGTTACTTTCTAAATACTAAACACATGCTCCTCTCCTGATCGCTGATCAATATGTGTGATCCATCTCCTCTTCTTGTTCTCACTCTTCCCGGAGTTCCTAGCCGCCACATGAGCAATCTCAATACCTCCGGTGACCGGAAGAGTCACCGTTCTAACAACTTTCCGGTCTCTTAAAGCCCGTCTCCAGGTAAAACCCGAAGAACTTCTCGAGTACCCGTTTCTGCAAACCACAACCGCTCCTCTGCTTCCAAACGCAGCGTTCCTTAACGCAGCCGCTGCAAACTCCTTGTTCCGCCAGTCCACGACCAAGAAATCGATTCCTTGTATCTCCTTCATCGCGTTCTCTGGTTCTTCAGAGATGATAGTCTCTGGTAAGTTCAAGGGAGATGAAGATTCTTGAATGGCTTGGAGATAAGCCAATTCTGATCTCGAGTTTTGTACGATGCATATGTGTTTCGCGTTCGCGTGTTGGCTCGCGACGTTTAAGCCAATACTCGAGGCTATTGCGTCTCCGTATGACCAAGTCTCCACGATCAGTTTCGCGTTCCATCCAGCCGCCATCGCTGATATTAGCTCCGCCGCGTCAGGCGTTTCAAGATTCTCGCACTGAAGAGAAACAAAAACAAAACAGATACGAAAGAGATCGTTAAAAGAGCGAATCACGAATATCTAATCGAAAAGGTGTTGGAGAATTCAAGAACAAGATCAAATATGTCAACACGATCCTTGTGAATGCTAAGAAACATGAGTTTTCTTCTCCGATAAGGTTCACCGGAATTTCTACAAGAAAACATAAAACTTACCGATTTAACGGTGTCTAAGTAAGCCTTAGATGCAGTCTCCGGAGACCAAACCAATTTCATTTTCTTCTTCTCTTCTTGTTTTTCTTCTTCTTCCTCTACTTTCTGTCGTCTCGTGTTGTTTGGGTTTTTAGTCTATTGAGGTTGCTTTTATAGAACACTTTGACAACACGGAAAGTCTCGTTTTCATTTATTGGTTAGACTTTTGGATATGGCCCGTGTATTTTATAACTGATTTCGGTTTTAACCCCAAACTATTGGACTTAATCAAGCACATCCATATTTAATTGTTTACTTATCCTTTATTTGGATTATGTAAGCAATAAAATCCGAAAATGAACATAGAGGATGCATATATGAATAGATAACTGAGATAGATAGAGCAGTGTATTATCCTAAATTTGGAATTAAGGGTAAGGTTTAGAAATTGTGTACTATTGGGGGGGGGTGATAAATAATTTTTAAAGAAAATGACTGTGTTGTGTTATTTTTTTTTTCCCCTTCTAAAGATAGTGTTGTGTTTCTAGATCGTCGACGTTGACACTATTCCAGGCGTATCAGACGTGTGATGCTTTAAGTTTGGATTATAACGAGATTTAAACTAAACCAATCTATATTTAGTGTAAAACGATTATTTACTGTTTCCTGTTAAAGCAACTAAGTTTCGAATATTTCATTTGGCTGTTATAATATTCTCCAATACTGAATGAGTGAATGCTAACCAGACTCTCTTGTAATTGACTTGCTATTGTAAGATTACATAGCTAAATCACTTAGTTTAACGAAATTGGCATGTTGCTCCTTTAAGTATATTGATTATGATTTATACGGAAATATGGTATATGGATTTAGCTAAGTAGTACTCTGTTTCATTCATATCACACCCACGTCATGAATTCATAATCAAAGCAACAAAAGATCTATACTTTTTTTTTCCAATAATACGATATCTAAATGGTGACACAGCAACAACACTAACACAAATTGATATATTACACGTCTTGGCTTTTCTTTGGCTGGCTTGAACATTTTCATCAAATAAAAACTAGAAAAACCTGATAGTTGCTGGAATTTTAAATTATATATAAACACGTCCTCAACTCTACGACATCTAGTCAAGGTCCTGCAATTAATGTGATATATGTGATGTTTGATAATACATGTGTCAATAATGTTGTAACGTGTAAAACAGTCATTGTCCATATTTAGTGTGATATCATACATCAACATAAGTTGTTATCTAAATGACTTGAGTTATTGTGCACTTGAATGATCATTAAAAAACTTTGAATAATATGTCCTCAGTTAAATATAATAGATAATGTCTCATTGATCGTTGATAAGGAGTTTGAGATACTTTTTCCAACCAGTGATAATGGAGACTGTCAAGGATAACGCATAAAATTCAAACAAGTGAATAAAGAACACTAAAGAAAGATAAAGCATAGAACTGAAACATGTGAATATAATCCCAAGTGGAAGGTGCCTTTTAAATCACATGATGAGATCATATGCTAAATACATTGATGGTGACCAATGCATTAAACCTATTGTCTTTGCGCCCCATAAATCCAACTATGTGGGACAAATCGAGGCTTTTTATAATTCCTATGTCACTTTGACAATGACTCCATAGGCTACGGTTTAAAGAAAAATTAGGTCATGTTTATTCCTTTTTACCCCCACTTTCTCAAACTTAATCATTTGTTGTATGGTGGAATTAAGCAATTGATTTTCCAACGCATTTCAGCATTCATCTTATTTCTTTTTCATTTTCCCACATTAACAGTTTCCAATCCAACATTGGTGTTAGATGATTTACTTGATAAAAAGGCAAACCGACAAAATTTCTTGGATCTTACGAAATCCAGCTCTCATATGGACCTTCGTTGTAAGGAAGATAAGAAAGAAGATGACGAAATGGACCACTGAATCAAATTTAGATACGGATTTACCTTGGTTAATTGACATTTAAGATGGCCGTTATGATTCATGATGTTTCAAGCTAGCTAACATTTTGATCTGATGTCGAAACTTCAAAAATTTAATGAGATTATTTCATAAATATTAATGGGCCGGGCTTTAATGGGCCTTTAGATCTAGATATGCCGTATCGAGACTTCTTTCGTTTAAAAAGTTGGAAACGTCACCACACATTCCACACACTCCGATCTCAATTTCGCTGTACAGAAGAAAAAGCAAAGAGCTTTGATTCCAAGAGAGAGAAACCCGACCCGAAAACCCGGAAGAATCGAGAAGAAATGGGAAAGGATGGTCTGAGCGACGACCAGGTCTCGTCGATGAAGGAGGCGTTCATGCTCTTCGACACCGATGGCGACGGCAAAATCGCGCCGGCCGAGCTCGGGATCCTGATGCGATCCCTAGGGGGAAACCCGACCCAAGCGCAGCTGAAATCCATCACCGCTTCGGAAAACCTATCGGCTCCGTTCGATTTCAACCGGTTTCTAGATCTCATGGCGAAACACCTGAAGACGGAGCCTTTCGATCGGCAGCTCCGGGACGCATTCAAGGTGCTGGACAAGGAAGGGACGGGGTTCGTGGCGGTGGCGGATCTGAGGCATATCTTGACCAGTATCGGAGAGAAGCTGGAGCCAAACGAGTTCGATGAGTGGATCAAGGAGGTTGATGTGGGATCCGATGGGAAGATCCGGTATGAGGATTTCATTGCGAGGATGGTCGCCAAGTGAGAGATCTAATCTTTAAATAGCCCTTTTTTTCCCCTTTTTGTTTTCATTTTTTTTTTCGAATTTCTATATTTTGTGTCTGTTGATTCGAGCGAAATCCTAGGGTTTGTTTGCAATTGGGAATGTGCCCTCGGATTAGTAACTAACTTTTATTGTTCTTTCTTTGTTTGTTTCCTTTCTAATGGAATATGTTGTGTGTTTGGTGATGTTTCCTACTTTTTTATTCTAAGAATGTTTTATTTCTCTTTTGGTTTTTTATACATCAAAAGTTTCACTCTTTATGCCGTTTTTAAGGAATCTTAATTGTGTCCAATGTGTTTGCTTTATGCTCTTTTAATCTCGAAATGTGTCTGATCTCGATTCATACCCTTTTGCGTGGCCTCGATGTGGTACCAGGACTGTTGTGTTGCTGTCTGAAATGCTGCAAAAGCAAAAGAATTCGAAATGATTTAATGATCTTGTGTGCTGTTGGATTGCTCTCTCTTGTAAATGAATAATGTACAAGTTCCTCAGCAGATCGATTTTGCTAGTTCAGGTTTTTGTCACACCCTTGGTTCTTGTAGCTGGCAAGGCACAACCGAAATTTTCATATGACGCAAGTTTCAAAATTTGATTTGATAGATGCATATTCTGCATGTTCTTGTTAAAATAATTTATCTCTAAGTAATTTCTCATTTTCGTAAAAAAATAGAGTTCCACTTGTTTAGTCGTGAAAACAAATGAACATATTAGAAAGCCAAATTCAGTTAACCACACTCTTGACTCAGGGTAATATACGTAGTCCGGTTCAAATAAGAAAATATGCCAATGGCTGCTCTCTAACGCCAACTTAATAGTTTATGGATGGGCTCTCGATTCAAGTGAAATTTCATTGTCAAATTGCGACGTGGTAATAATTGGATCGCAAAATCAAAACCCATCAGCAGGCTAGTCGTTGATAATTAAAACGGCTATAATTACCCGCCACAAAAAAAAAAAAAAACAGATATAGAAAGGAAACAAAAGAGATTGTTTTACTTGTGGATTGTGATTGTGTTTATGTGTTTACATTGATTTGGTTTGTCAGTCTAGAGTTATATTGGATCTGATTGCTGAGGGGATTGAGTTCAGCTGAACATGGTTGGGGTAAGTTAGTGGTACTGCCTGCACACCACTTGTCTGATGAATTGTCTCTATGAATAGTTTTGAAGCGTCTTTTTCTTTTCTCTATCAGGTGATTTTTTTTTCTTTGTAGAGAAGTGTCACTGTTTCTCTGTGAAATTAAGTCCAGTACCTGATATCAAGATGACTGCATTTTTGAAAGTTCATGCTCATCAGTCAAACGTTGATAATTACTCTCGTTATGTTGCTCGCAAAGGCTAATGACAAACTGCACACCGAGCTATGATGGCTACAGACAGCTAGTGTATACAAGCTCGCTTAGCTTCTAGGGATAGAAAAATCAACGGTGGGAGAACTATAAACATGGGTCGCTTAATCTAGATATTAAAGCAAGGAAAGTTTCTCATTCTGCTCTGATGTTTACCAATCCTGCTCATCAGTCAAATCTTGATTACTTTTGGTTATGTTTTTTTTGTGCAGGAGTTTATGGCAAAATTGCAAACTGAGCGTATGGTGGCTTCGGGATGCGTCATCAAGCTCGTAGCCGCAACTTAAGTGATATGAAATCAACAGTACATAGATCCTAAACCTTTAAACACTTCCATATATGTTATGATGATCCTTAGATAGACATATGTTGTTACATCTCAAGGAGAACATAGTAAATGCATACAGGGGAAACCAGGTTAGCCTGATCAAGAAATTAAAGCAAAGAAGCTTTTCTGATGTTGAATTAAGACAAATCGTTTTAATTGATTGAAAATTAAACTGAAGTCTTTCGGTAAAGTGCTTTAGACTGTATAGTTTCGCAGAAGCTGCCAGAGCTTACTGGCCAAGAGTCGCATGGTTACTCCACTACTTTGCAATGCAAACGAACCACGAAATATTAAGGGTCCATTGTTTTTCTTATAATAATTTGGTTCAAATGAATTACATGTCATTCCTCTTTGATTTGTTAGTCTCTCCACCAATAAGCATTGGTGGTCACTCTTGCGGCGTTTATGGTTGATTCCTGATCTTCCTTGTAACTTCCTAATCCGTGTTTTATGCGTACTTTATGACTATGTTAGTTTTTCAAATTCTTCAAGATAATAATATTTTACTAAATTAATATTTTGTTTATAGGTCTCAGCTTGACTATAATACATGTTCAATAACCAGATTATTATTACTTATTGATAACTATATAATACAAGACCTTAGTCTCGGTCAGAAAAGAATATTTTTAAAAGACTAGAATAATTGCTTTTTGCTAATTGAAAACGGTGTGTGCAATTCAACCAGCTTCATGGTTTCTTGCTTTGGAACTCTCTTCTCACATTCTCTCTCTCTCTCTCTCTCGCGTCTGATCGACGATGGGAGGTTTTTTCTCTGTTTCCTTGTCAGGTGATCAAGTATTGAAAGATGTTTCTCAATTTTTATGCTTCCAAGCGAGTTACATTAACAGTCTTAAGGAGAATCTCGCAGCTATGCAGAGAGACATGGAAGAGCTCAAGGCGAGACAAACTGATGTGTTGAGAAGGGTCGAGAGGGAGGAGGATACTAGAAGTATGCAACGGCTTGCAGAAGTCAAGGTATGGCTTAAAAATGTTGATAACACCAGTAGGCAAGTCAGTTATCTGCTCAGTAATAGAACTGCTGAACTTGAAAGGTTGTCTTTTAGTGGGCTATGTTCAAAGAACTTAAGATCAAACTACGGTTATGGGGAAAGGGTGTCTTTGATGTTGAAAAAGGTCAATGATCTCAAATCTAAAAGTGTTTTTCAAGTTGTGGCTGAGCCGGTTACTAAAACGGCTACAACGGAGAAGAGGCTCTCTAGATACAGACCGACTATTGTTGGTCGCGAAAAAATTCTCAAGAGGGCTTTGAGCCACCTCGTGAGTGGTGAAACCAGGAGTGTAGGTCTTTATGGCGTTGGTGGCGTAGGCAAATCAACTATTCTCCGAGAGATCAGCAACAAAATCAGTGCCAGATTTGACTTTGTTATTTGGGTTGTTGTGTCTCAAGATCTGCGTGTCGAGAAGATCCAAGAAGAGATCGGTAAGAAACTAGGCTTCCATGGGGAGGAGTGGAACCAAAAAGAGGAAAGCCAGAAGGCCACTGACATACACAATTTCATGAAGAGAAAGAGTTTTGCGCTGTTATTGGATGATGTATGGACGAAAGTGGACTTAACAAAGATAGGAGTCCCATTACCCACAAGGAGACACAAATGCAAAATAGCATTCACCACCCGCTCTCGAGAGGTGTGTGTGCAGATGGGGGTTGCTGACCCGATTGAAGTCCAATGCCTCGCTGAGAATGATGCTTGGGACTTGTTTCAGATGAAAGTTGGAGGACACATCAGCCGCTCGAAAATCCAAGAGCTCGCAAGAAAAGTTGTTGAAAGATGTCATGGTCTACCACTGGCGTTGAATGTTCTTGGTGAGACCATGTCTTGCAAAACGAAGGTGCGAGAATGGAATGATGCACTAGACGTTTTGACTTCTTCACCTCCCACAGAGTTTGCAGGAACGGAGGACGAAATTCTCCCGATTCTCAAGTATAGCTATGACAGTTTGAAGGGGGAAAAGTTGAAATCATGCTTCCAATACTGCGCTCTATTTCCTGCAGGTTTTATGTTGAGTAAAGATCGTTTGATAAAGTATTGGGAAGCCGAAGGATTTGTAGGCCAATACGGAGTCAGGAACCAAGTTTATGAAAATATCCATACGCTTGTCCGTGCTGGTTTATTGGTGGAGAGTGATGACGATACTAAATTTGTTATGATGCACGACGTGGTTCGTGAAATGGCTCTGTGGGTAGCTTCTAATCTTGGGAAGAATAAAGAAAGATGGGTTGTGCAAGCCGGTGTTGGGTTACGTGAAGTAGTACCTGTTAAAGACTGGACCGGAGTGAGAAGGATGTCACTGATGAATAATGGGATTGAAAAGATATCTGGCAGTCACGAGTGTCATCTACTTACGACTCTCTTTCTCCAACAAAATCGCAACTTGGTGCGTGTCTCTGGTGAATTCTTTCGGTGTATGCCAAAGCTAGTTGTTTTGAATATGTCTTTCAACGAGCTCAAGGAGTTGCCGGAGCAGATATCAGGTTTGCTTGCTTTGCGATATCTCAACTTGTCAAGGACAAAGATAGAGCGATTGCCTGATGGTCTAGGAAGGTTAAAACTTCTAGAACATCTCAATTTGGAAATGACGAAGAGACTCAAGAGCATTGATGAGATATCACATTTATCAAGTTTGAGGGTATTGAGACTGCTAAACTCGAACGTTTTGCTCGATGCTAACACGATAGAGGAGCTGCAAGGCGTGGAACGACTAGAAAGCTTCAACATAGATATCTCTTCCAGCTCAGCTTTGAAGCAATTGTTTAGCGCTCATGGGTTGGCGTTTCGTATTGAAGAGGCATGTATCAGAGATCTTCAGGATGAAGCATCGCTAGTTTTGCCAACAACAATGGAGCGTCTCCGTAAGCTCATCATACAGAGTTGTAGTGTATTGGAGATAGAGATTGGGAGGGTATCGTACGACACATTTCTGATAAAGCCGAAACTAGAGAACCTATCTAGTGTGATTATAACTGGCTGCAATGGACTTAAGGATTTGACGTGGTTGTTGTTTGTACCTGAGCTCACTCATCTTAAGCTTCAGTGTTTAGATGAGGTAGAAGAAATCATAAGCGAGAAGAAAACGGCAGCTGAGCAACACGCGGGAGGAACGAAGACTCCGTTCAAAAAACTTAAAAGGCTTGATTTGAGTAACTTACCGATGTTGAAGAGCATCTACAGGAGTCCTCTGCTCTTCCCTTGTCTGAAGAAGATTGATGTAGAAAGGTGTCCAACACTGAGAAAGCTTCCATTAAATTGTGAAAGTTGCGTTGGCGGTGATGAACTTGTTATAAACTACAGAGATGATCAATGGATGGAAACGGTTCAATGGGAAGATAAAGCCACTGAAGACCGTTTCTTGCTTTGCTGTGAAAAGGTATGGAACTCTTCGTAACTAACAAAGTTCCTTTTATCTTTTGTATCTACACACTAAAAGTTTGTTTCTTCTTTGCTTTTGTAGCTCATCATACCCTTATACTCAGGAGAGTAACAGCTCTGTGAAGCAAGCTGGTTTCCTGAAATGGATACTGTTTTGGATTTGTTTTTATTTGGTTTATAGTATACAGTTGGGTTTTTCTAATGAACACTGCTGTAATATTATTTTGTTGAATCTGACGCTTATGTTGTTGAGTTGGGTTTGGAGTGTCATTGTAATGTATTTCATTTGGGTCTTCAACAGCTTCACGTGTCATTGAGGCTTAGTTCTCGACCAATTCGTCTTCTTTTGATTTTGATCGAATCGAATGTGTTTGTGTTAAAACTTGAGATCTCCTTCTCTGTCTCATTCATCGCTAATAATTGTTACTTGTTCGAATTAGCTTATGGGTGTGTATTGCTCTGTGATTCTCTTCCTCGCTGTTTGTGCAGTGATGAGAGGTTGTTTCTGTGTCGAATGGTTATGCGCCAAGGGAAGTTATCTTCTCATCAAATATGGACTCGTGATTACGCGTTTGCATGTATGGGTGGAATAGGAAGATTTTGCCTAATATCCTGAATCCATCTCTCATGGGTAACTACATGAATTCCGAATTGGTATGTTTACTCTTCCTTTTTACTGCTACTGACTCTGTATGTTTTGTATCATTGCACTTTCTGTCTCTTTGGTTTCACATTTTCTGCATTAAATTAAAAAGGTAAAGGTGGTGAAAACTAGTTTGATTGATTTATGTGGGCTGAAGAATATTTGAATGTTCTGTCATCTGCAGGAAAAAAAAGATTATGCAGTTGTCAATTTTCTGTGAAAATAGTTTTGATATGCCAAATGGGTAGTGTAACGATAGATAATAGAATGAAGGAACAACATAAACACTATGACTGCGCAATGCTTTTTAGTAAGTTATCTCTTAGATTCTACGCTAACGTTAGTCTCATTTCCAGAGAAAGAATATGGGCTGGTTTCCATTGGTATGCAACTCAGTTGGGACCATTTCGGAAAGAGGAGACCTGTATATGATGCATAAAGTAGCATCTTTGGACTCATACACTAAAGCAAGTTCTTCTCTTTATGCTCTTTGCATTTCGGGAGACAGCATATTATCCAAAAATCTTGTCATGTCTTTCTCTCTTTTTTATCATTTGCTTTGCTTCTTGTTTTGTTCTGCGAATCTCTCTCATCTCTGCACTTGGGGGTTTTTGATCCGTGAAGATGTGTGGGTATATTATGTCAAATATGTGAAGCGTAGAACGACAGGAAAGTATATGTGGTTTCCAGAAACATGTCATAAAGTGGGGACCATTTCAGAAGGAGTAGCCTTAGATATTTTGATTTCTGCAAAAGCTCTTCTCTGCTCCTTTTTCCTTTTTTAAAGACCCCATAGCATATTTTTTTTTCAAAAATCTCATTCATATCTTTTGTTCCTTTCTGATATTTGATTAGCTTCTTGTTGTTGTGGTCAGTGAATCTCTCTCTATTGTGCAGCGATGGGAGGGTGTTTCTCTGTCTCGATGTCATGTGACCAAACGGTGAATCAAGTCTCCCAATGGTTATTCCTCAAGGGGAGTTATATTCACAACCTCTCCCAGAATCTAGTGTCTCTCGAGAAAGCCATGGGAGTGCTCAAGGCAAAGCGAGATGATGTTCAAGGAAGGGTACACAGAGAAGAGTTCACTGGGCATCGTAAAAGGCTTTCTCAAGTCCAGGTGTGGCTTACGAGTATCCTTACCATCGAAAACGAATTTGATGCCCTGCTTAGTACTAGTAAGCTTGAGCTCGGAAGGTTGTGTATATGTGGATTTTGCTCTAAAAATATGAAACTGAGCTATCGTTATGGGAAAAGGGTTATCTCAATGTTGAGGGATGTTGAGAGTCTTATTTCTCAAGGAGAATTTGATGTGGTGACTGAGGCAATTCCTATACCCGTGGTTGAAGAGTTGCCTACTCAACCCACAATTGTTGGTCAGGAAACAACGCTCGAAAGGGTGTGGAACCGTCTAATGGAAGATGATAAAGTAGGGATGGTAGGTCTGCATGGCATGGGTGGTGTAGGCAAAACCACTCTTCTCACGCAGATCAACAATAAGCTTTCTAAAACAGGCGACAAATTTGATATTATAATATGGGTTGAGGTGTCTAAAAATGCATCAGTCCATAAGATTCAAGAGAGCATTGCCAAAAAACTTGGCCTTCAAGGGAAAGAGTGGGATGAAAAAAACGAAAAAGAGAGAGCTCTTGAGATCCACAGTGCTCTTAGGAGGAAGAAGTTTGTGTTGTTGTTGGATGATATCTGGGAGAAAGTAAACTTAAATGAAATTGGAGTTCCCTATCCGAACAGGGAAAACGGGTGCAAAGTAGTATTTACCACCCGGTCTGGTGATGTGTGTGGTCGTATGGGAGTTACTGACCCAATCGAAGTCACTTGTCTGGACCCCGACAAAGCTTGGGATTTGTTCAGAAAGAAAGTCGGAGAAAACACACTTGAAAGCCACCCAGACATTCCGAAACTCGCAAGAGAAGTCGCTGGAAGATGCCGTGGCCTGCCATTAGCACTAAATGTCATTGGCGAAACTATGGCTTGCAAAACCGCAGTACAAGAGTGGCATCGGGCAATTTACGTCTTAACTTCATCTGCGTCAGAATTTCCAGGCGTGGAAAATGAGATTCTTCCGATCTTAAAGTATAGCTATGATAATTTAATTGGTGAGCAAGTGAAATTATGTTTCCTCTATTGCTCTCTCTTTCCTTATCGTTTTGAGAAAGAGAGATTGATAGAGTACTGGATATGTGAAGGATTCATAGATGAAGAGCAAGGTAGAGAGAGAGCATTAAACCAAGGTTATGATATACTTGGGACCCTTATCCGTGCAAGTTTGTTGGAGGTAGATCCGTATCCATTATATCTGAAAATCCATGATGTAGTACGAGAGATGGGACTATGGATAGCTTCTGATCTGGGGAAGCATAAAGAAAGACATATTGTACAAGCTGACAGTGGGTTACGTGAGTTACCAAAAGTGAAAAACTGGAAGGATGTGAGAAAGATGGCATTGATGGGTACTTCGATTGAAAATATATCTGAGAGCCTCGACTGTCCTGAACTTACAACTATCCTCCTCGGGTTTAACAGATTCTTAAAAACAATCACAGGTGATTTTTTTCGGTCTATGCCAAAGCTACTCGTTTTGGATTTATCATGGAATAACAATTTCAGTGGATTGCCAGAGCATATATCAGGATCGTCTTCTCTGAGATGTCTTGACTTGTCACGGACGCAGATAGAGAGACTACCTGTTGATTTCCAAGAGTTGAAAATGCTTATACATTTGAATTTGGAGTCCACCAACCTTGCCAGTTTTGATTCTAATATATCAAAATTGTCGAGTTTGAGGACATTGAAACTACGAGGATCCCAGGTGTGGCTAGATATGAGCCTAATGAACGAGCTGCAGCTCTTAAAACATTTAGAGTTTATAAGCGCAAATATCTCGTCTAGTTCGGTTTGGAAGCTATTGGTATATGATCCCAGAGTAGGGAGATGTATTCAAGACATTTCTATTGAGGACCGTCCAGAAGAATCAGTAGAAGTATTAGTTTTGCCAGCTATGGATACTCTCCGAGACATCTCCATATGGAATTGTGGAATGAGGGAGATTGAGGCAGAGAGGACACCATGGAACAAAAGTCTGCCAAGTCCGCGGCGCTTCTCAAACCTCTCTGATGTGCAAATAGGAGGGTGTGATGGTCTTAAAGATTTGACGTGGCTGCTGTTCGCGCCAAACCTTAGAACTCTTTATGTGATGCAGTCAAGCCAACTAGAGGAGATAATAAGCAAAGAGAAAGCTGCGAGTGTTTTAGAGAAGGAGGAGACATGTAATGATACTCTTTTTCCTTTTAGTAATCTAGAAGACTTTTACTTGTGTGATTTACCCGAGCTGAAGAGCATCTACTGGAATGCTCTGCCTTTTCAACGTCTGAAATCTCTCGACGTATTCGGGAATTGTAGGAAGCTGAGAAAGCTTCCTTTGGATTCTAAAAGCGTCTTAAAGGTTGACGAATTTGTCATAGAACACAGAGGGGAAAGAGACTGGATACAAGGGATTGAGTGGGAGGACGAAGCCACACGAAACCGTTTCCTACCTTTATGTAAGCAGCGTCTGGGTCCTCTAGGACAGCGTCCATGATCCAAAATACTGAATGCATTACTCATCCGTGGGAGAATTGTTTTATGATTTTGATTTCAAACTATGTTTAATTTTCATTTGTCCTAAATAACAATAATGTATTCACCTCAAAAATAACGATTAACTTGTTTACTCTTTATTACAAAAGTTCAAATGAATTAGCTACAACAACGTACGTATATCTGATATCTCCAAGACTCCAACGAATTTATGCAATAATCTACCGTACATAGTTCGGACCAAATAAGAACACGGGCCAACGATTGATGATAGTGACCAGCGCTCTAATTCGAAGTGAAAACAGCGCATCATCAACTTACAACGTGGCGATATTTTGATCGTCGGATCAAACACATCAGAGCCGTTGAAAGGCAACGGCCATAAATACGCGCCAGAAAAATAAACAAACAAGAATATGAAAAGCAGTTCGTTCGTCTCCACTCTCCACGTTTGTAATCTGTTTCTCCTGAATTTAAACAAGAATTTTCGGTTTGTTTTTTTAACCTAGAGTTAAAATGGATACTTCCATGGACCTGAATACCTGATTGCTTAGGAGATTGATTTAAGTTGACTGTGGCTGGTTAGTAAGTTAGTGGAACCAAACGCACACCACGTGTCTGATGAATTGTCTCTGTGAAGAACATTTTGGAGCGTCTTTCATTTTCTTGTAGGGAAGTGTATATTTTTCTCTTTGAGAATTAGGTCAAGCACCTTTAGATCAAGATGGCTGCTTTTTCTAAGGTTCATGCTCTGAAGGCAATTATTAATCAGTCTCGTTATGTTGCTCGCAAAAAAGGCTAATGACAAATTGTTGACTAACCTTTCGTTATTCTTATAATAATTTGACTGGTTGGTCTCTCCACCAATAAGCATTAGTGGTCACACTTAGGCTTTTACCATCGATTCCTCGTTTCTACCTAATCCTTTGAATTAGTACGTGAAGCATAGTTTCTCGTTGGGATAGCTTTTGCAATTCTCGGAAACAAATTTAGTTTATTCTCAACTTGACTACTATTTTATTTTAATTTCAATACCCACTTTGTTTTTTTACTCGTTGATGACTATATAATACAAGACCTTAATTTTGGTCAGAAAAAAGTATTAAAAAAAGACCAGAGTATTTGCTTTTTGCTATTTGAAAACGGTGCGTGCAGGTGACCCAGCTTCATGGTTTCTTGCTGTGGAGGTCTCTTTCTGACATTCTATTTCTTTTTCTCTCTCTATTTCTTGTCTGATCAACGATGGGAGGTTGTTTCTCTGTTTTAGTGTCACGTGATCAATTGAAAAATGTCTCTCAATTTTTATGCTTCCAACGGAGTTACATTCATAGCCTTGAGGAGAACCTCACAGCTATGCGGAGAGACATGGAAGAGCTCAAGTTAAGACACACTGACGTGTTGAGAAGGGTCGAGAAAGAGGAGGATACTAGAGGTCATCAACGGCTTGCAGAAGTCAAGGTATGGCTTATAAATGTTGACAACATCAGTAGGCAAGTCAGTTATCTGCTTAGTAATAGAACTGCTGAACTTGAAAGGTTGTCTCATAGTGGGTTATGTTCCAAGAATTTAAGATCAAACTACGATTATGGGGAATTGGTGTCTCTGATGTTGAAAAAGGTTAATGATCTAAAATCTAATGGAGTTTTTCGAGTTGTGGCTGAGCCGGCTGAACTGGCTACAATGGAAGAAAGGCTGTACAGATCTAGACCGAGTATAGTTGGTCGGGAAACAATACTCAAGAGGGCTTTGAACACGCTTGGGGTTGATGGACTTGGGATTATGGGTATGTATGGTGTGGGTGGCGTAGGCAAATCAACTATTCTCCGTGAGATCAACGACAAGATCAGTGCCAGCTTTGACTTTGTGATTTGGGTTGTTGTATCTCAAGATATGCGTGTCGAGAAGATTCAAGAAGAGATCGGTAAGCAACTAGGCTTTCAAGGGGAAGAGTGGAACCGAAAAGAGGAAAGCCAGAAGGCCAATAATATACACTATTTCATGAAGAAAAAGAGTTTTGTGTTGTTATTGGATGATGTATGGACGCAAGTAGATCTAACAGAGATTGGAGTCCCGTTTCCTTCAAGGGAAAACAAATGCAAAATAGCATTCACCACTCGCTCTCGAGAGGTGTGTCTGCAGATGGGGGTTGATGACCCGATTGAAGTCCAATGCCTGGCTGAGAAGGATGCGTGGGACTTGTTTCAGATGAAAATTGGAGAACACACTTCAGAAAGCCGCTCGAAAATCCGTGAGCTGGCCAGGAAAATTTCTGAAAAATGTCATGGTTCACCACTTGCGCTGAATGTTCTTGGTGAGATCATGTCATACAAAACGACAGTGCAAGAATGGAATGATGCACTAGCCGTTTTGACTTCATCAGCTACAGAGTTTGCAGGAACGGAAAATGAAATTCTTCCGATTTTGAAATATTGCTATGACAATTTGAGGTTGGCAAGGTTTAAGTCCTGCCTCCAATATTGTGCTCTATTTCCTCCAGCTGTTACACTGAGTAAAGATAACTTGATAGAATGTTGGGAAAGCGAGGGATTCATTGGTAAATTGGAGCAAGGTCACGAAGTTATCAGTAAACTTGTTCAAGCTGGTTTATTGATGGAGGATTATGACAACAAGAATTTTGTGAAATTGCACGATGTAGTTCGTGAAATGGCTTTGTGGGTAGCATCTTATTCTGGGAAGGAGAAAGAAAGATATGTTGTGCAAGCCGGTGTTGGGTTACGTGAAGTACCACCGGTCATGGATTGGAATAGTGTGAGAAGGATGACATTGGTGAATAATGAAATTGAAGAAATATCTGGCAGTCACAAGTGTCATCAGCTTACAACTCTTTTCCTCCAACAAAACCGCAACTTGGTGCATATCTCTGGAGAATTCTTTGGGTTCATGCCAAGGCTAGTTGTTCTGAATATGTCGTTCAACGAGCTCAAGGAATTGCCGGAGGAGATATCAGGTCTGTTCTCTTTACAATATCTCAACTTGTCACGGACAAAGATAGAGCGATTGCCGGATGGTATAGGAAAGTTGAAACGTCTGAAACATCTCAATTTGGAATTGACGGAGAGACTTAATAGCATTGATGGGCTATTTGATGTACCAGAGAGACTTCAAAGCATTGATGGTGATGTACCAGAGAGACTTCAGAGTATTGATGGGACACTACATGTACCAAGTTTGGTGGTATTGAGACTACTAAATTCGAAGTTTTCACTCGACGTTAGCACAATCGAGGAGTTAAAATGCTTGAAAGCATTAGAAAGCCTAAACGTAGACATCTCCTCGAGTTCAGCTTTGGGACAATTGTTGAGCGAAAATTGGTTGGCAGATCGTATTGAAGAGGTATGTATTAGAGATCTTCAGGAAGAAGCATACAAAACACTAGTTTTGCCAACAATGGGACGTCTCCGTAAGCTTATCATAAAGAGTTGTCAAATATGGGAGATGGAGATTGGGAGGACATCTTGCGACTTATTTCTGACAAGGGCAAAATTGAATAAGCTCTCAAGTGTGATTATAACTGGCTGCAATGGACTAAAGGATTTGACGTGGTTGCTGTTCGTTCCTAACATTACTCATCTTAAGCTTCAGTCTTTAGAGAAGTTAGAAGAGATCATAAGCAAGGAGAAAGCTGCAAGTAGTATCACAGATGAGCAGGAAGCGCAAGGTATTAATACTCCTTTTCGAAAACTTGAAAAGCTCGACTTGAGTAGCTTGCCGATGTTGAAGAGCATCTATTGGATTCCTCTGGTCTTCCCTTGTCTAAAGAAGATTGAGATAGAAAGGTGTCCAAAACTGAGGAAGCTTCCACTCAATTCTGAAAGTTGCGTTGGTGGCGAAGAAGTTGTCATAAATTACAGAGATGATCAGTGGATTGAAAGGCTTCGATGGCAGGACAAAGCCACAAAAGACCGTTTCTTACCTTGCTGTGAAAAGGTAATCTTTCATAACTAAGACAGTTCCTCATCTTTGGTTTTCCACACTTAAAGTTTTTCTTCTTCTTTTCCTTGTGACAGCTCATGCCCTTGTACTCAGGAGAGTAGCAGCTCGTGAATCAAGCCGGGATCCCGCATTGGATACTCTTTCTGTTGGCTCTGCTTTTGGTTGTAATGTGTGAATGGTGTGCAATTGTCTTTCTAGTAAAAAAACTAAAATTCCTTTTGTTTACTCTGTCGCATGATATGCAGCAGACTTGTGTTTTTTTAAAAATAAGACTCTTTTATCTCAAATCTCTGTCTCTTTAGCTTCAGCGACTTTTCCCTTACACTATGTTGCATCTGTTCTTCTTTGTCTGGTGAATCTGTTTCTTGCAGGAAGGTGTGGATATTGCTTCTGAGTTACTATATTCAGCAATTGAGCTCAAGATGACTGCATTTTCAGGTTAGACGTAAAATTCTTGTTAAAGACAGCGTATCCAAGCTCTTAGCCTCGAAGGAGATAGGATCCATGGTACAATAAACTCTAAATCATAAACCTTTCATTTTTGTTGAAGTGATCCAGTAACTATTGTGCATATCTTTTGAAGTTGTTGTAGGTGCTTGTGAAAAATAAAATAAGCTGATATTTTTATTAACACGTCTCAAGTAGAACTTAGCTGAAATACGCAGCGGAAATCAGGCTAGCTTGATCAACATATTTAAGCTAGAAATGAAGGAAAATTTCTTGTTCCCCTCTAATGACGTACCCCTTATGGAAATTTAAGTTAGGATTAGGATATTGAATCTTGATCGAAAATAGAACTGAACTCTTCTCGTTCAAGAGGTATAGTTCACTGATAAGAGCTTTCTTGCTAAGAGTCGCATGGTTATCTGCCTAACTACTCCACTATTTTGCAAGACAAACAAAACACTAGTTAAATATGAAAGGTCCATTGTTTTTTCTTCTAATAATATGGTTGAAATGAATTATGTCACTCATGATATTCCTTGTACCTTCCTAATCCGTGTTTTAGGCATAGTTTCTAACTCGGTTAGCTTTTGCAATTCTTCGAAAGAATATTATTTTAGTGCACTACTTTAAAAATATATATTTTCATAAACCTATGAGCTTACTTTGTTGTTAAGTCTCAGGTTGATAATTGTTTATTCAATGTGTATCAATAACACGTTTATTGTTAAATGTTGATATACTAATTTACAAGACCTTAGTTTTTTGGTCAGAAGAACTTATAAAAGGCAGTTGCTTTTTGCTTTTTGAAAAAACATTATGTGTGCAGGTGAAAGCAGCTACGTGAGTTCATACATTGATAATTTATATACTACAAAACCTTAGGTTTTTGGTGAGAAGAACTTATAATCATCTCTCTCAAATTCTCTCTTTTCGTCTGATCAATGATGGCAGGTCGTTTCTCTGTTTCAGTGTCATCTGATCAAGTGTTGAAAAATGTCTCCCAATTTTTGTGCTTCCGAGAGAGTTACATCCACAGTCTTGAGGAGAATCTTGAGGCTTTACAGAAAGACATGGAAGAGCTCACGGCACGACAAGCTGATGTGTGGAGAAGGGTAGAAAGAGAGGAGGATACTAGAGGTCATCAACGGCTTGCAGAAGTCAAGGTATGGCTTAAAAGTGTTGATAGCGTCGGTAGGCAAGTCAGTTATCTGCTTGGTAAAAGAACCACTGAACTTGAAAGTTTGTCTCTTAGCGGGTTATGTTTTGAGCACTTAAGATCGAATTATAGTTATGGAGAAAGGGTGTCCCTGATGTCGAAGAAGGTTAATGATCTCAAATCTAAGGGGGATTTTCGAGTTGGGGTTGAGGCATCTACACCGGCTACAAAGGAAGAGAGGCTGTATAGATCCAGACCGATTATTGTTGGTCGGGAAACAGTTCTCAGGAGGGCTTTGAACCACCTCATGAGTGGTGGACCCGGGATTATGAGTCTGTACGGTGTTGGTGGCGTAGGTAAATCAACTATTCTCCGAGAGATCAACAACAAGATCAGAGGCAGATTTGACTTTGTGATTTGGGTTGTTGTATCTAAACATTTGTGTATCAAGAAGATTCAAGAAGAGATCGGTGAGAAGCTAGGCTTTCATGGGGAAGAGTGGAACCTAAAAGAGGAAAGCGAGAAAGCAAATGATATACACAACTTCTTGAAGAAAAAGAGATTTGCGTTGTTATTGGATGATGTATGGACGCAAGTAGATATAGCTAAGATCGGAGTCCCGTTTCCTTCAAGGGAAAACAAATGCAAAATAGCATTCACCACTCGCTCTCGAGAGGTGTGTGTGCAGATGGGGGTTGATGATCCGATTGAAGTCCAGTTCCTAGCTGAGAATGATGCTTGGGACTTGTTTCAGATGAAAGTTTCAGAGAAAACAATAGGAAGCAGCCCGGAAATTCTAGAGCTCGCCAGAAAGGTTGCTGAAAAATGTCATGGTGTACCACTGGCGCTTAATGTTCTTGGCTCAACCATGTCCTACAAAACGACAGTGCAAGAATGGAATAATGCAATAGACGTTTTGACTTCATATGCCACGGAGTTTGCAGGAAGGGAAGATGAAATTCTTCCGATTCTGAAGTATAGCTATGACAATTTGAGGGTGGGAGAGTTAAAGTCCTGCTTCCAATATATCGCGCTGTTTCCTCCAGCTTTGAGACTGACTAAAGATGGTTTGATCGAATGCTGGGAAAGTGAGGGATTCATAGGTAAATACGACCAAGGTCATGAAATAATAAATAAGCTTGTTAGCGCTTGTTTATTGATGGAGGATGATGACAATGAAAACTCTGTGAAAATGCATGATTTGGTTCATGAAATGGCTTTGTGGGTAGCATCTGATTTTGGGAAGCAGAAGGAGATATCTATTGTGCAAGCCGGTGTTGGGTTACGTGAAGTACCACAGGTTAAGGATTGGAGTACTGTGAGAAGAATGTCACTGATGAATAATGAGATTGAAGAGATATCCGGCACTTATTACTGTCCTCATCTTACAACTCTCTTGCTCCAACAAAACCGCAACTTGAGGCATATCTCCGATGAGTTCTTCGGGTATATGCCAAAGCTAGCTGTTTTGAATATGTCGTTTAACCAACTCAAGGAATTGCCGAAGCAGATATTAGATTTGTTGTCCTTGCAGCATCTCAACTTGTCACGAACAGATATAGAGCGATTGCCGGATGGTCTAGGAAGGTTAAAACGTCTAAAACATCTCAATTTGGAGATGACGAAGAGACTTAAGAGCATTGATGGTATTATTGATGTATCAAGTTTAGTGGTACTGAGACTACTACATTCCAAGTTTTCTCTCGATGTTAGTACAATAGAGGAGCTGCAACGCTTGGAACGACTGGAAAGCTTAAACATAGACATCTCGACGAGTTCTGCTTTGGAGGAATTGTTCAGCGGTGATGGGTTGGAAGATTGTATCAAAGAGGTATGTATTAGAGATGTTAAAGAAGAAGCATACAAAACACTTGTTTTGCCAACAATGGAGCGTCTCAGTAAGCTCATCATAAGGAGTTGTGCAGTATCGGAGATAGAGATTGGGAGGACGTCATGGGACATAATTCTGACAAGGGCAAGACTGAAAAACCTCACAAGTGTGGTTATAACTGGCTGCAGTGGACTAAAGGATTTGACGTGGTTGTTGTTTGTTCCTAATCTTACTCATCTCGAGCTTCAGTCTTTAGAGAAGGTACAAGAGATCATAAGCGAGGAGAAAGTTGCAAGTCGTCTCACAGATGAGCCAAAAGTGCGAGGTATGAATTATACTCCTTTTCAAAAACTTGAAAGGCTTGACTTGATCAACTTACCGAGGTTGAAGAGTATCTACTGGAGTCCTCTGCTCTTCCCTTGTTTAAAGAAGATTGAAGTAGAAAAGTGTCCAAAACTGAGAAAGCTTCCACTCAATTCTGAAAGTTGCGTTGGTGGGGAAGAAGTTGTTATAAATTACAGAGATGACCAATGGTTAAAAAGGGTTCGCTGGGAAGATAAAGCCACTAAAAACCGTTTCTTACCTTGCTGTGAAAAGGTAATGTCTATGGAACTTTTAATTACTATCAGAATTATTCATATTTGGTTTTCCAGTCTTAAGTGTGTTTCTTCTTTTGTTTGTGGCAGCTCCTGGCCTAGTACTCAGAGAGCAACAGCTCGTGAAACAAGCCAATTTTCCTGCAATCCTTGTACTGTTTGTGTTTGATATCCTTCTGATTTCTTTTTTTTTCTTTTTTTTTTTTTAAATCATATTTGAATTACAGTGTGTTAACGGTGTGCTTAGTCTGTCGCTTGATTATGCAGCAGACTCCTCTTTCGTCTATCATTTGTTGGTGTGATTGTGATTTGGAGTGTTCATTGTAATATATTTTAATTAATCTGAGTCTCCTACACTAAATTATAATCATTCGTCATATTTTTTATGGAAGAAATGAAGAAGAGAAAGAAATCATCACGATTCTAAGTTTGAAGGGATTTTGGAAAAAAAATTAAGTTCGAAGCTTCGAAGGCCAAAACCCATACCTAAGTGTCAAACTTCGAAGCTCTGGCTTTATCTATAACTATAAGGACAAAACTCAAAATCACTCGCCATCCTATGAGTTCCAAACATTGGTCTCTAAAACTACTTCGTAAACTTATTGACATTCAAAAGTACTATGGTAAGCAAAGTGGCATGAATCTGTAACGACTCTGTTTACTTGCGCAACAAGGAAAATAATGAAGAGATTGAAACAGAGAGAAAAAAGAAGAGAGGCTCTGCTTTCACTAGGGTCGTGATAAGCGATGTTAAATCATCTGTTTTTTTTTTTTTTTTTTTTTTTTTGAATTTTTNTACAAACGGGTTGTTTTGTAGGATTTCGGGAAAGATGGGGTTTAATTAGGCGTAAAATTGAAAATTAAAATTTTGTAGGCGTCCCATTGTTTACTAGAGATGAAAGTGACATAGCCAGTGTAGTTGCGTCTACAACTATCAAATTCTTGGAATCTTGCTATATTTCATTTAAATACGAAGCTACCATGCACCAATGACTATACAAAAAAAAGACTTTGACTCTTTCAAACAAATTTTTTCCCAGCAAAATTCCAAGTTGAGGAGTCATGTCTTTTCTTCTACCTAATCTTTTCGCATCTCATTTACTAATTTGCAAATCGAGATTAAGTTTCCTCGTTTGCATTTGTAAAAATCTGTCTTTTGTGGGTCAAGTGAAAGATGGGTGGTTGTGTCTCTGTCCAACTATCATGCGATCAAGTGTTCGACCATCTCGGTAGCTGCTTTTGTAGCAGACTTAATTACATTCAAAATCTCAAGGAGAATCTTGTGGCTCTAGAGACAGCCATGGAAGATCTTAAGGCAGTGCGAGCTGATCTGCTACGGAAAGTGCAGGCAGCAGAAGAAGGAGGTCAACAAAGGCTTAATCAAATCAAGGTATGGCTTAAGAGAGTCAAGAGTATCGAATCCCAATTCAATGATCTATATAGTACTAGAACTGCTGAACTTCGAAGGTTGTGTTTTTATGGTGTTGGCTCGAAGAACTTAAGTTTGAGCTATCTTTACGGAAAAAAGGTGTTCAAGATGTTGAATATGGTTGAAGACTTAATATCTAAAGGGGTTTTCGAAGAGGTGGCTCATCCAGCTACAAGAGCTGTGGGGCAGGAGAGACCGCTACAACCGACGATTGTTGGTCAAGAAACAATTCTTGAAAAGGCGTGGAACCACCTTATGGACGATGGAACTAAGATTATGGGTCTCTACGGTATGGGTGGAGTGGGAAAAACAACTCTGCTCACACAAATCAACAATAAGTTAGTTGATTTGCGTAGCTGTTGCACAAATGATGGCGTTGAAATTGTCATTTGGGTTGTGGTGTCTGGTGATCCACAAATCCACAAGATACAACATAGGATTGGCAACAAAATAGGATATAAAGGTGTGGAATGGAAAAAGAGAAGAGAAAACCAAAAGGCAGTCGATATATTCAATTTTCTAAGCAAAAAGAGATTTGTGTTGCTTTTGGATGACATATGGAGGAAAGTAGATTTAACCGAGATTGGTATCCCGAATCCAACAAGCGAAAACAGATGCAAAATAGTATTCACCACTCGCTCTCGAGGCATATGCACGAGCATGGGGGTTCATGATCCAATGGAAGTACGATGTTTAGGTACAAACGATGCGTGGGATTTGTTCAAGAAAAAAGTTGGAGCAAACACATTAGAAAGACATCCGGACATTCCCAAAATCGCAAGAAAAGTTGCCGGAGCATGCCGTGGCTTGCCGCTAGCGCTAAATGTCATTGGAGAGACGATGTCATGCAAGAAGACCTCACAGGAATGGTATCATGCGGTTGATGTTTTGAAAACATATGCCGCAGATTTTAGTGACGTGAAGGAGAAGATTCTTCCCATTTTGAAGTACAGCTACGACAATCTGGAAGATGACAGTATCAAATCTTGTTTCCGGTATTGCTCTCTGTTTTCTGAAGATACTCTAATAGACAAAGAGAGACTAATAGATTATTGGATATGTGAAGGGTTCATCGATGGATATGAAAGTAAAGAAAGAGCTGTGAACCAAGGCTACGAGATACTCGGTATCCTTGTCTGTGCCTCTTTATTGCTGGAAGGAGGAAAGTATGACAATAAGTCATACGTGAAAATGCACGATGTGGTTCGAGAGATGGCCCTGTGGATAGCATCTGATATTGGGAAGCATAAAGATGGTTACATTGTACGAAATGGTGTTGGTTTAAAGGAAGTACCAAAGGTCAAGAATTGGAAACTTGTGAGAAGGATGTCATTAATGAATAATAGGATGGAAGAGCTAGATGGGAGTCCTGAGTGTCCTAAGCTTACAACTTTGCTTCTTCAGTATAACCGCCAACTGGTCAGTATCTCTGGGGAATTCTTCCGGTCTATGCCGAGATTAGTTGTTTTGGATCTTTCATGGAATGTCGATCTCAAAAGTTTGCCTGAGCAAATATCGGAGTTGGTTTCATTGCGATATCTTGACTTGTCAGAGTCAAACATTGTGAGTTTGCCGGTTGGTTTACAAAAGTTGAAAAAGCTGATGCATCTGAATCTAGAGTCTATTTTGTGCCTTGATAGTGTCTCAGGGATATCAAATTTGTCGAGTTTGAAGACGTTGAAACTACTTAATTTTAGAATGTGGGTAACTACGAGCTTATTGGAGGAGCTGAAACGCTTGGAACATTTAGAAGTTCTGACCATAGAGATCACGTCACGCTCAGCATTGGAACAACTCTTATGCTCTCACAGGTTGGTTAGATGTCTTCAAAAGCTATCTATTAAGTACCTCGACGAAGAGTCAGTCAGAATTTTGACTTTGCCATCAATACAAGATCTCCGTGAAGTCTTCATAGGGGGATGTGGAATCCGAGAGATACTAATAGAGAGGAACACAATTCTGACAAGTCCATGCTTTCCCTACCTATCCAAAGTTTTGATTGCAGGTTGCGATGGTCTCAAGGATTTGACGTGGCTATTGTTCGCTCCTAACCTCACTCATCTCAGTGTTTGGAACTCAAGTCAATTAGAAGAAATAATAAGCCAAGAGAGAGCTAAGGATGATGATATTATTCCGTTTAGGAAACTAGAATATCTACACTTGTGGGAATTACCTGAACTGAAGAGCATATATTGGAGTCCTTTGCCTTTTCCCTGTATGAATCAGATCAACGTACAAAACCATTGTCAAAAGTTGAGAAAGCTTCCGTTGGATACTCGTAGTTGCGTTGCGGGTGAAGAGCTCGTCATAGAATACGGAGATGAAGAATGGAAAGAAAAGGTTGAATGGGAGGACGAAGCCACAAGACTCCGTTTCTTACCTTCCTGCAAGTTGGTTTTGTATGATCTATAAGCGAGAGCAAGTTTCAAAACTTTCTTGTAATTGTCACTTCTCTCATTTGTGTGGACCTTTTTATGGTTCTAGACCCTGTTTCTTACCTTTCTTCAAGTTCTTTGGACCCGAATGGGCAAGTTACGTATGTGGTTAGCAATTTAAAGCGTTTTAGCAATACAATGATTACAACAACAACAACAACAACAACAAAATCAATGAGAAGGGAGAATTAGCCATTACTCTATAATAGACACAAGCTTTTCACATGATCTCAAAATCAAATGAGCAAGAAAACAAAGAGTCTTGGTAAATCTGACCAAACCAGATGCAAAGATCATGTACTGCCTTTTGCAGCTTGCTAAGTTCGATTTTGTTCCCGGATACACAGAACTAGCTCGCTTCCAATTATCATGAAGATAATGTTTAGCTAAAACTGTATGCATGTGTTCTCTGTTCTGAATGGTTTTCTTGGATTATAAAGAAATGTGAAGCAACGCAAATTTAATCAAAGACGAATTCATTGTCATAAATTGATGGATGTCAGTAAAAGTTCTATCAGAAGAGCTTCAAAAAATGACTGCAGTTTGTACAAAACACGTAAAAAGTCAGCAACCATGAGAATCGGTCACAAAATCATAATTGTTGCACGTTAAAGCAGAGAAAAAATGAATCTGCAAAAACGTATTTTTGATGTTTCCACTCTTCAGAGTTTATTTTATCTGGATAATCCCGGCGCTAATAAGCTTTTGAATCTTGTTCTTAATCATTGGATTTTGCATGTGTCTCTGTGCTGACCCCGGATTCTCCTGAAGATCAGACAGTACCTGTTTGGGGAAGAAAGGTTTTAGATTTGTTAAGAGGCATACTACCATACAAATCTGATTCCTCAAACACAGCTAGATCTCTCACAACAGGTTGTAACAACGGTAGGAAGACATTTGATTCAAAACTTTTTTGCATCAATTTACAAGTTGAAAGATGAAGTCTGTTTCTTTACCTGTCTCATCACAGGATCTGTGAGGATGTTTTGGATTTCTGGATCTTGCATCCCCTTTGCCTACAAAAAAAGTACAAAGAAAATCTAAAGTTCACAACCTGATTCACTTTAATCGATAGAGGAGGACATACACATGAGAATAGTTAGAATCTAACCCGTCTCTCTTTCAATTCCTCAGGAGTAAGATCTCCGCGGTTAGCCTTGTTAATTTGTTGTACAAATCTGCAGAATAAATTTGAAGCATATTAGGCAATAGATACAAAGGATTTAGTAACCTCGTTGAGGATGTGTGTGTGTATATATATACCTTCTAACACCGTCGAGCAGTTCCTGATTATTAGGATCATGTTTGAGACCTTCTTGGTATGTCTCCATTGCATTGTCATACTCTTTCATGAAAAATTCAATGGCAGCTTTTGTGGTGTATCCTTTAGAGAATGTTGGGTCAATCTCAATACATTTTTCTGCATCTTTTAATCCTTCAGGCATTGCACCAAGCTTAGTGTAACAAGCAGCTCGGTTGCTATATGCCTAACATAGGTTTGCAGGAAATAAAAAAGCATATTAATCAAACAGTCAAATGTAGAAAACCTTAAGAAAAAATAGTAATGACAAAGTGGTCTCACTTTTGGGTCTTTTGGATTCCTTTTGATTGCTTCAGTGTACTGCTTTATAGCTTCGGGATACTTCTGCTCCTTGAAGTACTCGTTACCTATATTAGAAACACTCTTATTAGTAAAAGGCTAGCTTAATCTTGCTTGAATCTTTTCTCACACACAAAACAAGTTTAGTTGCAAAAGCAAACACCTTTTTCACGCTCTTCATCACCGATCTTAGGGTCGAAATACTCCTTCTGCTCCCATTCTTTCTTTGCTCTCTGTGCGTTGTTCAGTTTATTCAATGTCTCACGGTTACGATGCTCTGTAAGAGCTTTTTCGAAAGCTTCGATAGCAGGTTCATAGTCCTTGGAGCATTTGGCCATCTTGGTCAAAGCAGTTCCTTTCCTAGTCAAAGCTCTAGCTACCATCTTGTAATCTGATCTAAGCTCTCTACCCCTTTCCACTGCCTTGTCACAATCCTCGATACACTCGTTGTACTGAACCAAACACAATGCAAACAGTTAAACTAACTACCAAAGTTGTAGTAGCTCATGAGAATTACTCTAACTATAGATAAAAAGATTATACCTTTCCCGTTTCGAGATAAACAGCGGCACGGTTCGTGATATACGAGATGTCTTCATCATCAATCTCCATGGCAGTAGAGTAATGCTGAATTGCAGTTTCGAAGTCTCTGTTCTTGTAGGCAGCAGTCCCAAGCGCTTTCTCCGTTTTAGCTTTCTCCTTCCTCTCTTTACTCTGCTTCTCCTCCGTCAACTCCGGTTCAGGCTCCGGTACAACCTCAGGCTCTTCTTCTCTAGGAGCTTCAGCCATATCCGAGTCCTCGTCACGTGGAGGAGCCCTCAAGTTAACATTCAATAAAACTCCAAGAGACTGCATCACTCTCTGGTCTTTCAAGTACAAGTTGAGATTACTAGGGTTCCTCTGTATCTCCTGCATCATGTTCACAAAATCAGGCTGTTGCAGAAAGCCTCTCGTGGAAGGATCAGAGGTGAGCTTCGTCCACATCTCAGGACCCTTGAAAGCATCACCGAAAGGATCCAACGTCGAAGAACCGGCACGTGACCTCGAAGCAGAAGCCTGAGCATCTGCTAAACCAGACTTCAAAGCGTCGTTGCTTGGATCGATCTCAAGCCCTTTGTTATAAGCAGAGACGGCTTCTTGGAAGTTGTTTAACCCAAAGTGAGCAGCTCCGAGACGGCTGTAACCCTTGGCCCAATCAGGTTTAAGTTGGACGGTCTTCCCAGCGTCGGAGAGAGCATCGGCGTAGTGGTGAAGCGACGCGTGAGCAGCGGAACGGTTTGAGTAGAGGACGTGGTTGGTTGGAGCGAGGTTGATGGCTTCTGTGAAGTGGTTTATAGCGGAGGTGAAGTCACCGGAAGAGAAAGCTGCGTTTCCTCTAGCTTTGGCTTCGTCCGCCATGGTTTTTTGAATCTGAGAGAGATTATGCAGAGTCGCTTCTTGAGAGCTTTCTTCTTCTTCTTCTCGAGTCTTGCGAAAATAAATACTTTTTTAAAGACTTTTTGTCTGGGGTTTTTGAGATATTCGGACTGTTTGGATGCGAGGGTTATTGTTTGTTAGTGGATGTTTTATTTTATCCGGGTTATATAGTTATCCTCTTCGCGTTTTATATAAACGTCTTAGGAAACGGCGCCGTTTTCGGAGTCTCCGGTTTTTAGTTGATCAACGATTTTTTATCCGGTTCGATTGTTCAGAGTTCCCTTAATATCCATTTTAGTAGGTTGAAAGATTGACAATTTGGTATGAAAAAAACTTAAAGGTCTTGGGAATGGACTCTTAAGCTAGGAAGATTATAGTTCATGAATCTAAAAAACAATGAAAGTCAATTAGATATGTTTTTTTTTTTTTTTTGACATTTCTATTTGCAGTTTCTAAGATTTGGAAGAAGTCAATTAGATATGTTTGCAATCTGCATTTTCTTAAAGCTCTATACTTGCGGGAAATGTTCCGGCGAAAGCCAAACCTGTCCTGTTTCATGCTCTGCCTGGACAAGTTGTCCTGGAATTAATAAGGAAAGTAAGTTTCGCTGTTTTTGACGTGAGGTTGAAGAAAGCTGTTCTTGGTGTTTCTCCACTGTGAGTTTAGTTAAAGCACAATTGGTGTTCTGAAACATCTTCTAGCCTTCTTCTCTTATCTTGAAGCATCTATGGCTACTAAGATATTTACATATTGACCCTAGATTTCAGTTATGTGTTATTCCTTAATAGTTCAACTGATGCAAAATCAAATATATAATCTTCTTTGTAAGAAAAAAGTTAGCAAGTTTCTCATACATTTATAAAATAGGACATATATCCATTCCTTTTTCGTAATATATGATGCCAATTCATAACTTGTATATGTTTGTGATCCCATGTAAAAATCACTTTTTAAAAATGCTTCAGTTTCACAAAGGTTCAACACAAGCAATACAATTAAAGCATGGCTTATTGCACATTAACCTTTTCGAAGCTCAGAGAATGTTCTTTTTCTCAATGCAGTTGAAAGACTTTGTGGTGGTCTAAAGTATCAGAGAATGTTAAATGTCTCACATATTCTTTTAGATCTTCTCTAAATCTCGTATGTGACTGGATATATCAATTTCACCATTTTATTTAGCTTTATTCAGACTTATCTCTTTTCAATAGACTTGATTTACAATTAATATTCAATGTCAGTGTATAGACACATCATGCATAGATCTAGAAACTTATTTTTTTTTCTTTTTTGCCATCTATTTTAATTTGAGTCTCTTTTAATTTGTGTTCATTTCTTTTCTCTTTCTTATCTTATGATTACTACTATAATTCGTATTATTGTTCCGAAGAAGACATATAAACCAAAACGCAATCATAACTTCCATTAAATTTCCATTTACATCTCATATTTTTATAGTTAAGTATCTGTAAATGAAAATATAAATAAAATGTAACTTGTAATTATTAGTCACACGCCTTGAGCTGCCCAACTGCGAAATCATGAGGGTCGGTGTGCATATTTGTTTTTGCAAATATATGGTTGACTTTTATAGTCATACATACTGATACAGTCAACTCAAATATAATTCTATACATATATATATATACATATGGTTCCTGATGATTGTTCCAAATTGTTTTCTTAAAAATCGAAAAGTCCGTTCCAAATATATAAAATTTCAGATATCTACATCTCATTGGTTAAAAATTTATCTTTGAAATGAGCAGAACGAAATTACAATCGAAACTAATTAAAGGTCATTATTAGTTGAGTTTGTTGAGTTAGTATTCCTCAAATTGCAAATCATCAGTAATTTTTCATATTCAATGATTCATATCGTAAGAAAATAATTAGTCGTTTGGTGCATGGTATAGATTAAAGCCATGCATTTAAATTATTGTTATGTATAATAATTAATGACAATTAGTTTACTAATTATTAAAAGTTTATGTGCGATTATTAATTAATATTATATATATATATATATTATGGTGGTGGGCCTAAACATTATTTACTGTGGCACAGAGTACATATACTATGGATATCAATCTTTCTATAAATTATTCTAAACTCTAATAGAGAACCCAAAAAACTACCACAATATATGATATTAAACCTTCATGTTTACACAATATAATCCAATAAATAATAATTCAAAAAAAAATAATTACATTTTTTTGTTTGGGACATTTTATTTCTAGCACATGCATTTTTGTACGTAAGTCACATATATACATATATATAGCAGTTATTTCGGAAATTTGGATAACTAGTAACACATCTTGAAATTTGAAAATCATCATTATTGATAACTAGAAAATGTGATCACAACGGAATTACTTAGTTCTCGTTTTAATATACCATGATGTTCTACGAATTGGTCTAAGATTTGTTCTTGGATTTTTTTAAAAAAATCATATGTAATCTGTTTCAGTTCTAAATAGCTGAATAACTAGACCGATCTGGCATTTGGCTTCTACCAGCTACAGCATAACATTTGGTAACTGTAAGATCATACCAAACGATAAGTAGAATGTTGGTAGAATCTTTCAAATGGAAGTGTTTTCACATGTAACAAGTTTTTCTCATGGGACAAGAAACTGACAAAAGGAACAAACTTTCCCACGTGGTTCAATTCTTAGGACTTTTCGTAATGATTAGGGTTATGGGACAAGTTGTGAACAAATAAATATATCTTCTCATCAAATAGATTTACACCACGTGGTCATGCGCCAATACCCTCCAAAACCCTAAAACTAAAAAGCCTTGGACTTGGACCGTTCATTTAGATTTCAATTATACAATAGTGTATATATATAAGGAGTTAAAATTTATAAGGCCTTATACTTAATGTGTCATGGTAATCATTGTAGGTCATAAGATAACATATAGTAGCAGGATAGTTTGAGAAGGAATACTAAATTGTAGATTTAATATAAAAAAATTCTGCCACCTTGGCCCATGCGTATGTAGGATAGTATAATTAGTTGTCTTGAAGGTTTTATACATACAATTGATTCTTTTTTTATTTGCTAAATTAATTGAAAATTTTGTAGCATGATAGAATTTCTATAGTGTAAGAAAAAATTTAAGTAGTAGTAATAGATATTCATTGAGATTCTTCTTCTAGAATCCGAAATTATAATAATAGCTTTATTATATTTATTCATAGTGGTAACTTGCAATTTCAGCAGGATCTATGTGAAAAGTATTATATTGACCATTTTGTGGGTTAATTGTAACGTATAATCTTGGATTCGATATGAAATAAATTAGTATTTTATTCTTATTTAATATTCAACATATGGTAGGTGGCCCAATGAGAGCTCACCATTCACCAATCCAAACCAAAACTTATATTAGTATTAGTATACTATATACATAACAAGAGAAAATTATAACTTCCGTAAAAAGATTTATAATAATTAATGAATCTGTCATTTATGGATTTGTTCCGTCCATTATATTATAGTAATCAATTAGCGAACTAGAAACACCCTTTTTAGTATGTAGAAATATAAATAGTAAAAGTGTGGAATTACTTATAATAATTTAATTTCAGTATCAAATAGGTAATGGACAAGAGGCGAAGTGGGACCAAAAATGACACTTTTGGGATCACGGTCTTTACTTTTGCTTCACTTCTATGCTTCGTTCCAACAACACACAAAAGCAAAATATATATATAATTAAACGAGACATTTCCAATTTCCTCTCTATTCATTTAATTTTGTAATTCTTTACTGAAGTTTTATTAATATATGATATTTTAGACACCAAATCTTTGCCCCGAAGTCCCTAACATCAGCCGCATAACCATCCGATATTTGATGGACTTACCTAAACACAAACTATACCTATATTCTAAATATAACTTACCTAATATGTATTTTAAAAATATTATCCTGTTAGTTGGTTAGTTAATTAGTTAAATGATTACACGATATTGATATAGTTAACAGGGGAACCAATTTCCCGTTGTATTTGTATTTTCTTCTTAGAACAAAATGATTTGAATGTATGTTTACAGAGATCAACAATAGTAAAATAATTACCTTATCTAATTACTTAAAGAAACTATGTGCGGAGGTTTTTCCTACGTCGTTGAAAGTTTCAACTTGAAACTTGGGAGACATTTTGACATCTGGCCTTTCCATAACAGGATTTAAATTAGAGAGAATTAAACCTATATTAGCGGAAAAGCGGAAAAACATAATATGATCATGTGGAAAATAAAAAGATCATGTCAACTATTAATACACATACTTAACCATTCCCGGATAGAGGTTGGAAAATTCTAGAAGGAAAGCACGAAAGAAAAAAATGTCTATGAAATTTGATAAGTCGCACAATTTTTTATTGTTAGGAAAATTTCACATCGGGTTGGAAATTAAAGTATCCCAGTGTGTTGTGTTTCAATTCATACATCGATCATAAAGTTAATTTGGAGTATACCATAAGAACTACCTAGCCTCTACAATATGTGAAATGTATATACATAGAAGTTTAGTTGAAGCAAGTAATGGTAGTTCCATGTCCATATGACTATAAGAAAACATGGTTATATACTCTACAAAATTTAGATATTTTTTGTTTCCAACCTCAGAGTTTACATTAACTGTTATCCATGACCATGAGATATACAAACTTTTAGTTATGATCCAAGGAGTCTATGGAAACTCGGAATAGCAAAATTCGTTTGTGAAAACGTATATCATAGTTGTTAATTGGACCAGGTACTAAAACAAAATCAAAAGCAAGAAAAAGAAAAGCCAAAATTAACGAGGGTTTAAGAGAACGGGAATTGACAAAAAAAAAAAATAAGAGAACGGGAAAACGGGATGGGACCCATGTGACCAACTGGCCTGCAACAGCAAATCGTGAGACTAATGATAGAGGGCTCGCTCACGCCGGACCAGCAGCCGCCACGTCACCACATCATTCCGTTTTTTTCCTTGTGGGTCCCGCCTTCCACTTACACCCGCTTAGACTCCTCGCTGTTTTTTTTTTTTCATTTATAAATATAATTTTCTTTCTATAGTCAGTGACTGCGTCACAATTTTACCAAGGATCCGATTCGGCTCAGGGCTGAGCTAAACTAAGCTGAAATTTTACAGAATTGTTTAAATGATTGACCTTTATCAAAATAAATTGCACTAGACAAACCCTAATTATTCAGCTTATGCCACAATAGTTCTATTATTGTATTTTCGTGTTATAATCGAGTTCATATGTATAATTTGTGAACAGTTATAATTCTAAATAATTACAATTTACAAACCCTATAAATCTTTTAAAACATATATTTATTCACTTAAATATAACCAAGTGAATCTCAGGGTCATCAAGGCTACAAACCGATTTTTCATTGGATGCATCTTATCTTGATTATTTCGACAGTTACATAATATATATATGCATATAAATTCTAATGATTAGTTTGGATTTCGGTATAAAACACATATATTAATGATTTTGGCGTTTGTTATTCGTTGTATACACGAACTTATTAGCTTTGGATTAGAAAAAAATAATGAATGGCAAAACTTTTAATTTAAAAGTTCCAAATTAAAACTTTATATGAGAATCACTAAGTTCTTTATGATCACAATAGATAATTCGTTTAAGATCAATCTTTTTATCCAATCGGTTGAACCAAAACGGAAGCGGGTATCTGTCTATAGTTACTTTTGAAGTTTCCAAAGGGTGAAAATATCCAGGAGTATAGATACGCACATATATAATAATGTAAATAGGGAGTAATAATTACTTTTCAAAAGTATCATACAAATTTATTTTGCAGGTTATTCTTCAAGAAGATACATACACTTTCATAATATCTTCGATATGTCTCCGCATTTCGTTTCGTTGGAATGATTATGTGAGCGCAACTGTGCAAGTACCTACATGTAAACACATATTTTTAGTATGCAAATTTTGGAAAAACAAAAAACTAATATCATAGAAAAAAAAATAGTTAAGGCGGCGTGTCATTTTGTGATGTTTTATGTTATTGGTATAACACGTCGATGTCCTAAGTTTTAGTTTTGGAAACTACTAGATTTTTCACCCACGCTACGCGTGGGGATTTTTAATGGGTAAATTGGGTGTATAATACCTTTTGATATCATAATTTAGAAACTAACATATATAAAAAACAATTTAGGTAAATAACATAGAGAAAACCATTTTGACGAAAATACCCCTACTTTTGCTTTTTGTNATAAATTAACAGACTTCATAGTTCACACGTTTACAACTTTTAAAATATTAATAACTAATTATATATTTTAAATAAACAACTATAAACGAAATAGTTAACTATAAAC